>VXAK01029486.1:0-13772 GCA_013399435.1 Arenaria interpres | reverse complement strand
AAGATGGTCACAATTTTTGTATAGGTAAGTAACAAAATACTCACATCATACTAAATATGCTGATGAGAAAAAGTAATTGCAAGTTCTAGTGCCAGCCAGTAGAAAGACCTTGTAACTAATAGTATGTAGCGAAATGCACAATTTGCCACTTGGTGAAAAACAAACCAATCTTTATATTTGGGTTTGTTTTCCTCACCTAATCTGCTCTTTTTCTAAGCTTCTTGATGTAAAGTTTCCCGGAATGAAAAAGGCTCATATAATCTGCTATGCATTGAAAGCGTGGAGTGTTTGTGCAAAGTGACATGCTCCTTCTTCAAAGAATGTTTATCACTGCTAATAACATATATACTCTCTTACTACGAATGATCTTGGATTGAACAGAAGGAAACTGCTACCTATACACGGAGCATTTTGCCTTGTCTTATCCTCACCAGACCCATAGAGTGCCTTTGCTTTTCTTTTGAGGGATTCTTATCTAATCTTCCTGGAAAAGCAGTGAAAATGGTCTCATTGGCCTCAAAATAACAGACTAAATATCCAAAGTTTAAGTTTAGTTTCCAGTTTAGATACAGATTGCATACAGGTTTGAGCTGCTGTGCCTCAGCTTCCTTTTTTTTTTTTCTTACAGAAATAATGAGACTTGTCTATAAAGGAATACATATTCCAGAGAGGGGCACCAGGGAAACAGCCCAACAAATACAACATAATAATCTGAATGCGAGTAATTCTGACAACACAGAGACAAGATACCAAGGACAAAGAGAAGAATATTAAGCATAACGCAAGGTCCGCTACCCACGCACAATAATGACAAATGACGACCAATAACTTTGTCTGAACTAATTATAAAGTTGTAACATGCCTCTGACATTTCATCTTAATGTTAGAGTGATGTGACTTCATGTCATATTTTTGAAGACCTAGAAAGCCCTTGGATGGGTTTTATGAAGCATCTGCTTTTCTCGCTCTACTTGATTTCCAAACAACTGCTAGAACTCACATGCTGAAACACCTACAGCAATCCAGAATTTTCATTCAGGCAACTTGTTCACCCCCCAAAAAAAGGAACCTAAAGCACTACTTTGTTCCAGGTGCACTTTTTCTGCTTGGTGAGTGGTGTTACCTGTAGGATGTATAATTTTTCCAGGAACACCACTTCCTAGTTGCTTCTGAACACAGTTTAAGCTGTTGACAAGGTCTCTGTATAGCTCCGGTCACAAGTCTTGGCAGAGGGAAAGTTAATGGGGAACATTCCTGATGATAAAATTATTTTCCTTTTGTAGTCAAATTAGTCCTATGACTTCAGGGCTTTAAAAACTGCTTTCTCAAGATTTTTTTTTATGTTAAAAAGAGTGGATATGCACTCACCTGTAAAATAGGATTCTGTGGGAACATACTGCTATTTGGATTTTCAGCATTTTTTTCCTCACTTTTATTTAATAAACACTTCTGTTCCTTGAGATAACATTCACCTCAGAGTGGTGAAGGTAGATGTTATTCTTTACTTAGACAACAAATTCCTTACATTGCTTTAAAAACAATATTCTAAAATATTAAATGCAAAGCAAACATAAATCCCTTATTGTACAGATACTGCACTGTATAAAAACACAAATAAGCTTTATTTGGTCTTTAAAGAAAACCTTATTGACCTCTTGATACATATATATGAAGCAGACCCATATTTGCAAATTGCATGCATTTCAAGATAAATTGTGTCTATACAGTACATGCCACTTTAAACTGGTTTGGCATTTTCAAAACAGTATTTTATCTAACATTTATGTTATAATATCTCAGTACACTTGAATCATAAGTCATCTATCCAGAATGTCATCTAGAGGGAAATACTAATGAAACAAAAAATGAAGTAACATTTCTTGTTGCATTATCCCACTGCCCTGGAGCAATGCAGGGTCTATCTCCCACTACCTCCTGACCTCCAATTGCTCCATTTTATTACAACATTAGCTTTCCCACTTATATTTCTTTTTAGTTGTTCATACTTTTTTAAAACACTCTTTTACTTGCTAATCACCCCTGAGTACTTTTGCCTCAGCTTTTACCTACATATCACTCCTCAATTCTATGTATTTCACAGACTGCAAGTATTTCTATGCCTTGAATGTAACTTTTGTTTGCCACACAAGTTTAGTTTCATCCCTGAGGCTGTTCAGAGACCTATACTAAACAAATTAATATTATCCAATGTTTTTTTAAGATGATGGTTGAGTACTGCCTACAGTCTGTTAATGGAGAGAAAACCTAGCAGGGCTCATCCTATTTCACATACATGAAGCTGTCACTTTCATTTCCCATCGTGTTTTGTAGCTGTTGTGAAAGTCTTGTAATAAAATTGGACTACTTCACTAACTTCACAGCACAACAGAATTTTTGTTTCTGCAGATGAAGAAGAAAGGCACATGGTAAAATTTAATTTAGTAGAGTTGCACGATATCTCAATTAGCAGACAGAGATTCTAGGTTCCAGCTCAGAGACTTAATGACAATCATTCCTAAATGTAAATTTTTTGAAGATATTGAAGTGTTTCACTCATTTCTAATAATTTAAAACTTAAATTTAATTTGAAAGTTTCCTGAAATGCCATTTAAAAAACCCCACAACCTTTCTCTTTCATTTGAGTTCAATGAAATTCTTTAGTCATAAAATTCTGAATTAGACATGATTTATTTTTTTCTTTTTTTTAACTGTTTCCATTTTGAGCAAAAGAGAAATTAAGCTTTATTTTTTGCATCTTAGACAAAGGCATGTAATCAAACAACACATCCCAATGTAAAAAATATCCAATACTGAAATTTGAGCCGTAATCCAACCTTCATTAGCCACATAGAAAGCACGAGTTGTAGAAACTTCTATGTACACATCTAAACACCACACAGAGTCTCTAAATTTCTGTGACTTTTTATTTTATGTTCAAAATTAAAACAATCCCTCATCTGCAACCATCAGTTGAATAAACGCATTAATCTAAGAGGTCTGGATATCAAAGCTAAAAAAGCCTGCCTGGCTTTAGTCCCAGTGCTACACTAATATGTCTGCAAGGAGGTGGGGAAAGCTAAGGGGCTTTGGTTTGGGTGGGTTCGGTTTTTCCTTTTGGGGATAGGAAGACCATTTGTAGCATATGCCCTACATCTGGCAGTAGCGCACTGATAAACATGTGTAGCAGCAGGAACCCAATTATCCCTGTTGCCCTTTTTAGAATTACTATGAGTTGTATTCTTCTAGGCAGCGGAAATAACACATGAAGGCAAAAGGCTCTGTTCTAAAGTTTCCACGGTTCCTGGCACAAGTCCACAAATTACATGCAATAACACTTTCCCAAAGAATCTTTTGCTACTTAAAGTGTGGTAAGGGTCCGCATCACAATCCAGCTTTATACCTTACAAACACTGCATATAATGTTCAGTGCAGAGAAAAAACATTAACATGTAAAGAAAGCAATTGCAACTATCTCAAATCAAACTTTTAATCAACAGCAAAAAACCCATTTACTCTGAAAAGGGATCTTTCTAACTTTTTTCTCATTTTAGCTGCTTTTCACTTTTTGATCCTAGACCCTTCTTCCCTCAAATACCTGATCTTGGGCTGCTTCTGGACCACTGAGGCCACATTGCTGTGTGTTACAGATGAACAGCATCAGCATGCTCAGAAATCCAGAGCAGGGGATAGTAAGCACTGAGGTCTTAGTCTTACCTACTCTCCTGTGCATACTTGTAGGACAGTATAGAAAATAGTCTGTGAGTATTACAGAGACTCTGCTTCTGTGCTAGGTAATCTGAAAAAATGACATCTAAAATACAGAGAAATACAAAATCATAATTCCTGAATAAATTCTACTTCCACACATTTTCATCTAAAATATTTTTGAAGTCTCCTCCCATTTAAAATAGTTAATTTATTGAGATTAATTTCCAGATATATTGGCAGATATTTATATTACTAAAGATAATTCAAAATAAAAACCCTCCATAATTCAGACTGTTACTATATAATTAACAACTGGCTTTTTCCATTTAGCAAGTCTTATTTTTATCTGTGCCATTACCCTCTGTTTTGGATTGAGCCATGATAAGACAGAACTATGTTGCTATATAGAAAGGTAACGTTCCCCCCAATGAATTTCTCATTATGAAAAAAGCTAGATTATTTTTATAAAGTGCATATCTATATTTACTATTTACCTTCCTGCTTAGATAACTGAATCATGTGAGCAGCATAAAAACTTTCCTCATAGATAAAGTGGTGTAAATCAAAAGTTAAGACATGGACTTCATTGTCAACATTGTAGCCGATTTTCTTCAGCATAAAAAGAATAGGAGGATGTTACCAGTTATAACAGCTTTTACTGACTGGCCCTGTTGCTTGATGCTTGCAGTGCAGCTGCAGGCTTCCAGTGTTTGATCCAGGAATCTAGAAACATATGGATGGTGGAAATGTTCATCCACTGGAGCTTAAACTGACTACTTGTCTCTGGGGGAATATGACAAAACCTACACATCTGTGGAAATGTGGGACGCTACTTTTTCTCTCATACCTCCCAAGCTGTATGATCCCTGTGCCTGGCAAAACCTGCCTCTAGGCGCTCTCCCCACTTTTCTGGCAGAATATGGCAAAAATCCCACCTTTCATAAAGATGTTAATTCATGTCAGCTAGCCGGCATGTAGGCCGAATCTTGGGATCTTTTCTCAGGAAATCTTAATGAATGGTTCTGTCCTACTGCCACTGTCCAAGACAGACAGTGATAGAACTTCCATGGAGGCCACATAGATAGCCTCCTTGAAATACTATCACAGTTCTTATTTCTTTTTATCTCCTTTTTATTCTTTTATGTAGCAGTTTAGCTGGATGCGAAGAACTTGCCAAAGGAGACAGAAATTTCTTAATTCCTTTAAACGCACTGTACCTACATATTCTGTATGTTCACAAAAAATTAGGCTACCATCACAAAGCATGAAAGCACCAGAAATACAGCAACTATACTGGATGGGTGCCATTAGGGAAAGAAATAATATTGAAATGAAATTAGACAGAGATCTCAGGTACACATAACATAAATATTTAGTTTGGAATTTCACCAAGACACTAGGGCTAACACCAATAACTTGGCACATGCAAGATTTTTAAACGACCACAAATTTTATGAGGACCTCAGATTTCACCTTCCCTTTAAAGGACTGGTTTCCCAGCGGAAAAATACAGTGAGAGGCTGATTCTTTATTAGTTCAGGTGAGAATCTGGACTTTGTTTTTTGTTTCATTAACTTAACAGAAGCATAACATTCATGCATAGAACTTGGTGGTAAATAAAACTTTTCCTGAAGGTTTTATTTAGAATTCATTACAGTTAAGCTGAATGCGTCTTACTTATGAAGTGAATTCAAAAAGAAATGACAAATCTCACAAAGGTTTATTATTTTTTGTAGGAAAATTAAAAATAATCTTCTGCTTTTTTAAACTCTCCTCCAGAACTTTTAAAAAAAATAAAAAATAAAACTTGACGGAGAAGAGAGTGAATAGTTTGAATACAGTAAGCATCCTGTATAAAAACTTCACTTACTAATTAGAATTTTATTTATAGTAAATGTTTTTGTCTGTTCTATTTTTTTTTAGTAGGAGTACCGCAGTTAGTGGAATTCAGAATAAATCCGGTAAGTGATAAAAATTTTCTCAGATACAGAGATCCTGGACATTGTGACACCTTATCAGTTTAAGCACAGTGGGGTTTAGACAAATAATTTGCAAATCTTGGCAAATCCACTTCAGTGCTGCTGCAAAGAAGACTAAGAGACATTGTTTTGAAACCTGTAGTGCAACCTCTGTCAAATAAATCTTTGCAGGCACTAATACTAGAATTTTATATACCTTCAGTATCTCATTTGTATAGTGAAATGAGGCAAGAAGTAAAATGTACACGATTAATTTTAGAGTGTATGGTCTGCAAGTAGTTTTTGGAAGAAATTCACACTTTTCTTATTAAAGCTGGTTGGGAATATATCTTCCAATTAAGGTGTTTTTTTGAGTATTGTGAAAAGTTGAACATTGGAAAAAAATGAGCATGAAGAGTTTCAACAATCAGCAATGGCAAGATTTTCAACATGCCACATGCATGTGTGAACATCTACACTAGAAAATTAACTAATATATCAGCATCCTCCTTTATTTATGGCACTGATTAAAACTTGGAGCCAAGTTTTTCCCAGCAACATGAGATAAAGCCATTTTTCTAGGGGGTGCATCCAGACGGTGATTTATAAAGAGCATGATGTCGTTTGGAAAACCACGGCATCCCAGCTAATGCAACTGTTCTGGTATGGAACGATAACTGTAAACACAAGTTCTAGTTCAACCTAACACGTCATTTTACTATATGATTATGCAACTGAGATGACATAGGAAATAATGATCTGAACCTCATTTGCATATATTCCTAATTCCCCCAGCAGTAGTAGTTGTGTATCATGATGGCAGACCAGGATAACAGATTGAGATTCTGACCAAGCGCATCCAGACTGTCCCAATGCCAGGTTCAGGAGAAGGAGCCAAAGTTTCCTGTGACTGCACCAGACTTGCCCAGTACCAAAAAAGACAACACAGGTTTGCTTTGTTTTCTTCTATTGTCTCTCTTCTTATCCCACATATCCTCAAACATATTTTGATCTACTTCCTTTTCCTCTACACCTGAGCTCAGAAGATGGTTTTTGGAAGCTGTGAAAGGTGATCACCACAGTTACTGTGTTAAAGCAACAATGACGAACTCAACAATATACGGCACATGTATTTCAACACAATGTTTCTTTGTTCAATAATAATATGAATAATTAAATATTTCATTGCCTCTCAATATACTGAATAAACAAACTATTGAGAAGAGGTGTACAAGACCAGCCAGGAAAGGAAGGAGAGGTAGATGATATATTTTCTAACAGCTCAGCAAAGTTGTAAGAAGTCTCTATTGACTTGTTTTTTTCTCTCAAAGTGGTGACTAGAGTCTGGTGAACATGAAAATATACTAGATGGTATTTGAGAATGCTAGGGTTAAAAAAAAAATCACAGCCAGAAACAAATTCAAAAAGCCCAGTTTGAAAAGTGTTGCATATTTAATGGTTATATGTACATTATCATTAGAGTATAATGACTAGCTTCCCTGGCATAGAAATCTGCCTAAATTATCCACAGTGAATGAAATTCAGTGACAAAAGTCACTAACTTAAATGGCACAAGAATTGTATTCAGTATGTGCAGAACAGGTGGCAAAATAGGTTCAAGCTCTCTATATAATTCTCTTTAAAACACGGTAAGTAAGCAGTTATTTTTCTTATTTCAGTGTAGCATACCTGATTCTTAAAATGAGACTTTAGCTCTTGGGAAACTTGATGGTATATAATTTCCTCTCATTTAGACAGATTGCTTGGAGAAACATGCTAGCAATAAAGATAAGCTTTATTTATCATAATTATAGTGACTTGTTCTTTTAATTAATTTTCCAATTCATGCTAATGTTTATATATTAAACAATTTACATTACTGCTTAGTGGAAGTAATATTGATATTACTCTTATTTTTAAAAAAGTAATGTCTCCATTTATGGTATAAATATGCACAGTTGTGTAATACCATTTAGGAAATCTGCTTTGTGTACCATAGTAGAAATTAGCTCATCAAATGTGTTGTATTTGGTAGAGACTAAACGCTATTATAGCATCATGTCTTTTTCTCATCAACTTACCAAATTGTTGCCTGACTGGCATTTCCTGATTACACACTATCTTCTTTATACATTTTCTTACACTTCAGTAACTGGCTCTGTCAGAAAATGACGGCATCTTTAAATTAACATCCATCCATCTTTAAATTACTTCCATTCATAACTCCTTTGAGTCAGAGCCAAATTAAATTCCAAGGAGCCTAGAAGGGGAAGAGCTTATAAAGAAAGTGAGGATTAATGTTGTTTAACTGTACAATTCCTTAATATCTCAAAGTTCCATTGCCAATCTTGCTTAGATGTTTACTGTTATTCTGCCAAGTTGCTGACAATTGTGACTTTTAAATTGATTTCATTGTTGTAACAGTCAGATGAATGAAAGTTAAATTTAATTACTATATAATCAGCACCACTATCGGAAATAATGGTGTCTCCTTTCCCTCAGCATATACTTTGTACCACACCTCAATTCATGATATTTGCAGACAGGATGGAAATTTCATTCAGTCCATTCAGAAAGCAATGCAGTGCTCAGCACTGGATGACAGGAAGGGGTCTGGAATATTTGTAAAAATTCAGTGTTTATGGAGCACTGGGTTCAACATCTTGCTCACAGAGGGCGAGCATGGGGGAAACGGCCTTGAAAGTGGTGGGAGCAGCTGTGGGGCTTGCAGGGAGAGCTGGTCCCACGGCATCTACCCTGTTGCCACTGCCTAAGACAGGGCAGGAACTTTCCCTTCACCGGACTCTTTTTTTGTTTGTTTTTGTGGTGTTCTTTTTGATGAGACGGCTTTCTCTTCTCTCTCTAAAACGTGAGCTGACAGTGCACTGCTGACTATCCTAATAATACACAGAAATAAATGGACTACAAACTTGGGAGTGACTCATGGTTTATATGTGTCTTTTACTCTCTCTGTGGAGTGAATGCAAGCATTTAAAGTTTATTTTTATAAATACTATTCTATTGTTTAGACATATCTTCCAAGTAAAATCCTTCTGACTATGTTAAATTTACTAACCATACCAAAATACACTTTGATATTTATCATTTCCTCTGGTTTTAATACTTTGTCTTCTCTCTATTTCTGAGTGATAGGAGTCTCCACAATATGCCCTGTCCTGAAAAAAAATGGCTTTAAGTACACTTTACAGATACTGTGTTGTTGCCCAGCCTCTCCTACTGTTTGGAAGATGTAACTTACATTGTTCCTTCTAAATTTTTTTTCTTAAAGGGTGAAATCCAGTTCTTACAAAAATTGTCATCAAGTTCAGTGAGGTTAAGATTTCATCAAAAGATGTTTTTTAGTGTTAGAATCTGAGTTGTGGTAAGGACACCTGTCTGTAATAAATCCATCTCAACAGGGATGAATCTTCATAAGTTCCTCAGGGAACTTGCACTATATCATCCCCTTTGCAAGGATCCAGCAATCTCAGATTCAAACATTACTCTGAAAATGGTGCTTCAGATCTAGAAGTACGACAGCGCTTCTGTCCAGGTCTGCCCTCATTCATTGAATGCCACTGCATTCAACTCCTCTGCCATTTTTTGTCTCTGTTTTCTCTGAGAAACTGCGTTGTGCTCTGAATTGCACACCCAAAGTCAAATTACTTTCACTGTCTGCTTAATCTCTACTGCTGTGCAAAATAGAGTATTTCAGGAATGGATATTATTCACTTTCTGCTGGCGAATTAGCAAATGAGAAATACCGGTCCAAAGAGGCTTTTCATATTGTTTAAAGAGACTAACATTCTTCAGCTAGATTTTCTCTATTTCAACAGAAAATCAAGGATTACAAAAGCAATCCCTCAAAAATGCAGAATGCTAATTTTATCACAAGATATGTCAAATAGCTAACGACAACAAGCTGCTGAATTTCTATAGCATACCTCAAGAGTGAAAAGAATACGTAAGGGCAAATTTCATATTGTGAAAAATGTATTTTCATTTCCACCACAAATGAAAACTTTGATATTTTTCATTTTTGTCTGTCACTTAGAGCTCTTTAAAAAATGTGATAACAATCACGTGCTGCTTGTAGAGTACAGAAAATACTGGGGATATTTCCAGTAGGTGAAAATAACATGTTTTATTCAGCCACTTTGAGGCCCTTGGGGTGACATGCACAAAAAAAATGGTGCTCCATGTTACCACCTGAGTGAGAGGAAGAACAAAGTATAATGGAGTATTGGATTAAACATTGTTTAGCTAATTTTGCATCAGTATGGCTCTTGTTTAAAAGTAGTAATATCAGCATCTCATGTTATTCAGAATTTAAAGAAAGAATATATATTTGATTGCAGTGTGCCAGTTTCATAATCAATGATACCTTTTATTTAAACAGTGCTTACTCACTTCTGAAACACTTTAGGCTGTCAAAATGCTCTAAAATACAATCAAAGCTCATGCATTTCAGGAGGGAGGGCAGAAGAATAACGAGACTCAGTTCCTTTGTTCCTAACCAGCCTTGGTGGCTAATCAATTTTTGTCATCCTCTGAAACTGTAATTATGGTGTCGCTTTCAGTCTGCAATAGAATACCAGGTTTACACAGCACAGGGAGAGATAAACAAGTACTCAGTGCAATTTGAAAGGTTTTGACCTTTAAAAGCTGTTAATCTACATGTGAATTATAATTAATCAATTAAAAGACATTCAGTCTAGTACCAACATAATTAGATACAATTTTACTGCTGAGTAAGCCATGATAACCCCATATAAATGAAGGCAGAGTCCACTACCTCCTTATATTTTCAAATATTTCAGATCTCCAGTTTTAGCAAAAATATGTGTGTTTCCCAAGTGGGATTTTATGGCTTTGGATAGCACAAGTGTTGGATGGCTAAACTGTGTTCCAAGTTCAGTTCTGTGGAATAGCATTTGGAAAACTCTTCTTGCTTAGCCTACATAATGTCTTTAAGTATTCTCCCAGAGAAATAAGGGAAGGAGGAAGATGTGATCCAAGGCACTGAGTTAATGAAAAGAAGTGATTGCTGATGACTGTTTTCTGGAACCTTTGAGGCCAAATTCAGAGATAAAACAGTAAACAAAAACCACATAATGTGTGTTGTATTTAACCACCATAGCTAATAGCCCTCAACCTAAATCCATTGGGAATATACAGTGATTAGAGACACCTGCAGGTTAATAATTGGAGGCATCTAAGCACAGAGGCAATTAATATAGGAAAACTCTCCTGAGGTTGGAAAGGCAGCACTGTTTAAATAAATAAATAAATGCATACGTATGCATACATAAAAGGGAATGCTTCCAATTCCTCTAAATCACCCAGCTTTCTAGAGGGACCAATGAAGTTACCACTGAGGCATCCTTCAATGTCAGTACGAGTCTTGTCCCAGAAAAATGGCTGGAATAAAGATCTTGATCTGTTTTCAAAACTTCAGTAGCCTGAAAAGTTATAGTGTTTGATTTGGACACATTTTGGAATGGTTTGAAATTTGGTTTTGGAAGGTAAGGTTATGGATCCCTGACTTTGAAGCTTCCCTGTGGAAACTTCACATGAATTTCAGAGGAATTTTTATGCCTTGTTACTTAGCATAACAAATATATCCAAAATTCAGACATGGTAGAGAATATTGAAGAACTAGTTTACAAACCTGAATCCACAGAAATATGAATGATCTGAGATCTCTCATTTACTGGAATGATTAAGTGCTGTTGAAGCTTAACCAAATAGAATAACAGGAAGGAGCTTCAGGGGTCTTATTTGGTGGCCACTGTAACACTATGCTGTCCTCCTATATTCTCAAAACCATAATTCCTTTTCTAGCAGCTTGAACAAAAACACTCATAAAAACCCCAACCAAACAAACAACAAAATCAAAGAAACCCACATGGCATTTGAACCTTTAGAAGAAGACTGAACTCTGGTTTTAATGTATAAAGTTAACACAGTTGGAATTTTAAGAAATTGCATGCAAGACAGAAAAGACTATTTTTTTTTCCTGGATATTTACAATCTTTCAGGTAAAATTTCTCTCCCAACTATCTATGATGCAACTAATGTTTCACTATTCATTTTCTCTTCAAAGCCTGCTGTTAAAGTAGATGTTTCAAGGGTAAGTAGCAAAGGCTAATGTATTCCTCAGCAAAATGGAAAAATGATAAAGTGAAAAAATACATTAAAGGGCATTAAAGGATAACTATCACCATGTGACCTGGTCATAAAAAACATTTTCAGAGAAAAAAAATCAAAAACATTATAGAAATGAAGGACATGAATTATTTATAGGCATAAAGGTCTCTTGGAAACATACAAAATTTGTCCTTAAATGATTCAGTTTAAAAACTATTCTGGTTGCTTTTCCTTAATTTCTAATGAATAAATAACTTCCTTCAATCTTCCTATGTATTCATATCTCTCAGCTGATTTTGACCTGAAGACAGGCATCCAAGCTATCTAATACCTCTCCAATTTTCTAGTCAGAAGAAGACTACAGTGCATACATATTTGGGGGCTGAACAGAGTCTGAATTTATGGGTGAACCATCTTAACATAAAAAGGAAAGGGAAGGGGAGGGAATGGTAGGAAAAAGGAAAGGAAGCCTTACAACTGATCCCAAACAAAACAAAACACAACCATTGATTTCTCCTATCAATCTGAGGCACTTTCCCCCACCTCTTGTTAGTGGAAAGGGTTGAAGAAAACTCCTTCTCATCTTTCCCTTTCCACATGCAGCCTTAGGGCAGCAAGGCTACAACCTCAGGGACACCAGCTACCCTGCCCACTGCGGGTCAATACTTCAGCTACAAAATAAATCAGAATAAAAGCACAGAGCAGATGCAAAGAATACACTTTTACAGATAAGTAAGAAGCCCTGCCAGGTTTGTCTCCCTGAGTTGCCAGGCCATATACATCTTTCTTGCTTCTTACAAAATATGCCACAGCAACCTGCATTCTCTCAACTAGAAGGATATTTTCTTGATTAAGATTAAAATGAAACTAATCAGAAGCATATTCTAAAATACTGGAAAGAAGGGAGGAGATTTGTTTCAAGCTTTTGATTTAATCCTGCTAGCTGACAGTAAACCTATTCCAGCTTTCTTGCACTAAATCTCCAAATCATTTTAGCTAACACTTTCTAGCATGATGACATGTTCAAATGCAATCAGAATGTGGCAGAACAGTCTCTCTGAAAAGAAGGACAAGTCATTTTTTTCCCATAAATTGCTCATTTTTGTTCTTTATATTGTCAGTTTAAGTGGGCCACATTGAATTTAACAGAGAAGATATGCCATTATTACATTGTGTTTCAAAATCTTCAGAGAAATACCAGAGATAATTGCCTTTAATGTTAATTTAATAAGCAACATTCTTGCATGTAATGTATCTGCATTGTGTATTCCAGAGTGGAATTACTTATTCCAGGAGTAATTTTTGTGTTTACAGAAAGCCAAAATAGAAGCTGCATAATTTATATATAAATGTCCTCTAGTGTAAGTATTTTCCATGTAAAACTAACTTATAAACAAAGAGAAAAAGGACATATGAATTCACTCAAAGAAAAGCAATACATGTAACAGAAATGGCTGTTAAGACCTGTCTGTATTCTTCCCTAATTGTCCTCTTGACAAAACAACTTTTCTTCACAAGTTTATTCTTTGTGTTTATGAGTAAATATTATAATTTTTATTTACAGTGGTGTACAGTCTCAATCAAGGTAGAATCAAAAGAACTTCAAGTCCTCCTAATAGGTGTTTAGCAGAGAAAGAAACAATAGTTTTGTTAAAAAAAAAAAAAAAGAAGAAAAAAAAGAAGAAAAAAAAAGGATGCAATTTGTTTCTTACCTCGTCTATAAACTTTTAGGATTTATACAGGCAAATGTAATCCTCGATGAAATGTAGACATTTCTGAGAAAGTAAGCACTATAGATATATCCCTACCTAATAAAACTGTATGAATAATATGATGCAGAAGGTAGGAATGATCTCTTGAACCCCAAAATCTGACTTGTACTAGGGTCATGAGGTTGGGGCAAGTTAATGGAGGCTAGTGGCCTGTGTAAGTGCTTTCACATGCCTCCGCACCTTA
>VXAK01029460.1:0-15100 GCA_013399435.1 Arenaria interpres | reverse complement strand
TTTTTTTTTAATACTTTCCTATCTTTTGTCTGGTTGCTGAAGAAGGCCTTTAGGGCAGTAGTTGTAACTGCGATGATTATTGAGACAAGGGTTCCATGTTAACATATAGAGGTTGTGCACACTTACGTGGGGCATACAGAAGCAACTCCTGAAGAAATTTCAAGTATTATAAGGATAATAACTTATCTGTGTTGCTTCTTTTCTGTCTGTTTGTGCTAAATATTTAATTAGATGATACTATGTATGTTAATAATCGAAAGGACTTACAACCACTTTTGCATTGCATTTTTACCATTAAAAAATAAATCAATTGTTTTGTAGCTGATTGAACAGTCTAAAAGTAAAGGAGAGCAAGAGCTATTACAAAAATGTGAGAAATTGATGGTGGAAATAGACAAGCTGGCACGTTCTGTGGCAGAGTTTGAAGAATACTCAGAACTGGATTGCATGCAACAGGTCTGATTAACATTTAGTATCAAATGTGTAGAAATGTTTTTTATGTTTAATACACAGGGATCATGGAAGAAACTTAGAATTGAAAACGAACGATTATTTTAAGAAATGTGAACTAAAAAGTGTATTATCCTCTTGCTTCAATGAACAAACTCATAAAATGACCCCTGTCCCCTGCCTTCCCCCCTCCTTATTGTATTTCATTGGCAATAGCATTTAAGTTAAAGGAAAGTTTACTATAAAGTTGTGCTTAGATTATCTGAAAGGTGATCCCAGCAAGGACTGAGATAAAACAGACATATAAAGTGAATGATTTTTTTACTCAGGTTTATATAAAGCATGGAATTCTGACCCTAGTGACATTATTTGCAAATAACTTCAGTGGGATCAGAATTTCCTTCTCTGGTTTTGATACATTGAGCAACCCAAGGAAAAAATAGCAGATTAGAAAGAGTGATTGGTAGAAATTTGATTTATTTGTTTTTATTTTTCTATGAACCTCAGTACTTCATTTTTTCTGCCAATGAACAGCAGACCACTGACTCCAAAACTTTGTAGATATCTAAAAGTATTTTATAATTGCCAGAGCATGCCTTGTGCTTTAAATGGAGGATATCACAATTGTGCTTGGTAATTTTGTTTTCTAAACAAACACTTCAAAGCACAAAGCAGTAATCCTAAGTTAATAAATTCCAGTTGCCCTTATGACTTGTCAGGTACATAAAAATGTGTATACCTGCCTCCTGCAACAGTAGATTTTAAAGCTCAAACATTTTGAAAATGGTGTTATATTCTCAAATTCAGCAATGATAAAACCAACTTTATTTTTATGGGTGTTAATGTGATAAGGGTAATCTGGTAAGGATAAGAAGATGAGTTTTTAACCCATGTTTTCTAAGATTTTCATAAATACGAAGGTTGATTGTATTTTGAAATCTTATTTTGATATCTTATTTTGATAGCTTTTCAGAGCATGGCTTAGTTATGTCTCAAGAGATAAAATTATTTGATTTCAGTATGTGACTGACCTGAGGGCATTACAGAAATGCATACAGGAGGCTGATGAAACAGTAGCTGTTATTAATAAAGAAGAGATTCTGCTCGAATGGCAATTGAGTGAGTTCCCACTGCTGAGCAACTTAAAAGTTGAGATTGAACCATATCAGAAACTCTTTAATCTCATACTGAAATGGCAAAAGGCAGAAAAAAGGTAATTCAGCTCTTGAAGCTAAATGAGGGAGAGTGGGTAAAAATACTCATGCTGGTTTTGTTTGTGTCAGATGTTCATGTTGGATTGTTTATTATTAGCAATCCAAGTACAATAGTAATAGAACTTACCTATCAGGCTTATTTTTAATCCAGCTAGAAAATGTGTCAGTTCATTTATTTTTAGAAAAGAAACACTTCAAAGCACAAAACAGAAATCTGATCCCAGTTGCCCTTATGATATATCAGGTACATAAAAGCATGTATGCCTGTGTATACTCATTCATAATGCAGATTCATGTATTGCATACTGGTTTCTAACTGTATTGGTCATGCTGGTGAAGCCTATAAGACAAACTCTCTGAAAAAACTCTATTAGGAAGAAAAAATTTGGTTAGTTGTGGGCCATTTTGTATACTAGAAAAGGAAGAAGTTCCATTAGAAAGCTCACAATCTGTATGTAATGAAAACCATTTTTTACACAACAGCTGCCCAAAATGCCATGTAGGTGTGCTCAAATGATTACATTGCTGTGTGGTGGCTAGATCCTATCACAGAAACTGTAGTATGTCTGAGCCTAAATTAAATGAAGTTGTTTACCAGTTCCTGCACTCTTTGGAAGTTATAATGTCATATGGCTAGAAAGTATGGATATTTTTTTTTAAATACAAGGGCCTAGTATATTTTGATGTCATATGTTATCTTGATCCAGAGCTTAATTTAAATATTTCTCAATCCATGCAGTTACTTAGTTTCAGTATGTGACTGACTTGAGAGAATTACACAAATAGAGGAGTGTGATCAAGCCACCTTTAGTCGTGCAGTAGAATTTTGCATGGAATGACAAAGTTGGAAAAAAGAGCTTTGCTGTCATTTAAGTTACTGTTAATCTACATTTCCTTTGGTTGCAAAACAAAGTGTTAATTATTTGTGGACTATTTGTTTGTTATTCTGTTTTCTAATTTTGTGGGTTTTCTCAGATGGATGGATGGTACCTTTTTGGAACTAAATGGGGAAAGCATGGAGGCTGAGGTTGATGAGTTTTTTAGAGAGATATACAAAGCATCTAGACTGTTCCAACAAAAGAAGAAGAAAATTCAACAGGAATTGAAAAAGACCACACAACACAGAACTGTGGAAGAGAAGGCAGAAGAAGAAACAAATCCAACTGTTATAATGTGTTCTTCAGTTCTGGAGCAGATCAAAGACTTTAAGGTAAGAAAAGGTGAGGGATATTAATATTTAATGCTGAGGGACAAATAGAGACTCCTATTACTACAGAGAGAGAGCACTCTCTGAATCACCATTTCCAGATTGTAATGTCCCATTGATTTTAATAAAATTTGATTTTGGATATCTTTGTAGTTTTAGGAATGTGAATTGTTAGAGTGGACACATACAGGAGAAAACTAATTTTTGGACGCAGAGAAACACTTAAGGATGTAGTTGGGAATTTTGAAATGGGACAACATGTTACTTTAATGGAAACCCAGTTTAACATAACATACATGAAAAATTGTTCTTTTTCTCTTTTCTGTTAAGACTGTGCTTAACAGTTTTATATTTCTTCTTCAGTAATGTGGTGGGTTAACTCTGGGTGGACACCAGATACCCACCTCTCAGTCACTTTCCTCCTCAGCTGGACAGGGGAGAGAAAATGTAACAAAAGGCTTATGGCTCAAGATAAGGATAATTCCTTGTCCCACAGGAGACAGTCCTCCATGAACTTCTCCGATGTGAGTCCTTCCCACGGACTTCAGTTCTTCATGAACTGCTCCAATATGGGTCTCTTCCATGGGGTGCAGTCCTTCAGGAACAGACTGCTCAAGCATGGGTCCCCCACTGGGTTACAAGTCCTGCCAGCAAACCTGCTCCAGCCTGGGCTCTTCTCTTCACGGGGTCACAGGTCCTGCCAGGAGCCTGCTCCAGTGTGGGCTTCTGATGGGGTCACAGCCGCCTTTGGGCACATCCATGTGCTCCAGTGTGGGGTTCTTCACAGGCTGCAGGTGGATATCTGTTACCCTCCACAGGCTGCTGGGGGACGGCCTGCCTCACTGTGGTCTTCACCATGGGCTGCAGTGGAATCTCTGCTCCAGCACTTGGAGCACTTCCTCCCCCTCCTTCTTCACTGACCTTGGTGTCTGGTTGTTTCTCTCATATTCTCCTCTCTCCAGCTGCAATTGCTGTTGCACAGTAACTTTTTCCCCTTCTTAAATATATTTATCACAGAGACGCTACCACTGTCACCGATGGTCTTGGCCAGCAGCGGGTCCATCTTGGAGCCGGCTGGCATTGGTTGGATCAGACACAGGAGAAGTTTCTAGCAGCTTCCCACAGAAGCCACCTCTGCAGCCCTCCCACTACCAAAACCTTGCCATGCAAATCCAATACAAGTAATTTACTACAATTGTCTAGAAATTGAATGGATAACTGAATGGATCCATCTGCACTTTTCAGAAAAGATTTTCATGTCATCAGCTACGGCAGCAGAATTTTAAATGCCCATCAGAGATGATTAAAAAGTTAAGAAACAGTGCACATCGCAATTTTTACCTTATAAATGTTTTTCCTCAATTAGGAGAATATTCCCACTGTGACTATCTTTTGTAACCCTGGCATGAGAGCTCGTCATTGGGAGCAGATGTCAAATATAGTAGGATATGATTTAACACCAGACTCTGGAACTACCTTGAGAAAAGTTTTAAAGCAGAATCTAGCCCCTTATTTGGAAGAGTTCGAAGCTATAAGTGTAGGTGCAAGCAAGGTAAGTGTAGAGATTTGGTGGTGACAAATGCTACATCAGCTGTCTTAGTGATGGCTTTTATGGCTTAATAGAATTTTTGTCTTTGCCCTTATGCAACAAGAGAGAATTGGTGAGACTATGTCCCATTAGAATATAACAGTGAGTGTGTAAATATTTATGTCTCATGTTACATCATTAGTGTTTCCTGAGTGTACTGCTTTCTGTGCACTAGAAAATTATATACTAAGAAAAATAATAACAAGAAGTTAATTTATGCTGTTAGAGCAAAATAGCTTATTTAGCTAGATAAGTTTATATATTGACTTAGTGAGCTGGAAAAAAAATAACACACTGACTAAAATAAAATATTTTCTTTTTAAACTGTAGGAATTTTCCTTGGAGAAAGCAATGCGTACCATGATGGAAACCTGGGGTTCAATTGCCTTCAATACAAGTGTGTATCGTGAGAGTGGTATTCATATTCTGTGTGCAGTGGATGAGATTCAAGCTATTCTTGATGATCAGATTATGAAAACTCAGACAATGAGAGGATCGCCTTTCATTAAACCATTTGACAAAGAAATCAGGGTACGATGAGTACTTTTAAAAAAAAAAAAATTCATTTTCAGGATAACTATAATGCAAGGGTCTGCCAATTGTATTACAGCTTTATTGTTTGATTTGTTAATGAAGTGCTTTCATTGATTTTTCAGCAAGATTCCTTTGAGTTCATATATGGCCTACTTACTTTCTGTATTGGAATTCCCTCTTCCATTCAGATTCAAGTGCAACTAAAAGATTGTGATTATATTTTTATATATTTTGCAAAATCACTATTTCCATTAGCATCTTTAACCTTACTGCTTAATAACTGGAAATCATGTTTTTATTATTGTTAATAAGAATATTTAGTGATTTAATCTTTGGATTTTGTACTCAAATTTTGAGCTATGATTGTTTTGTCTGGGGAAGGAAACTTCTTGAGGGTGGGAAAAAGGGGTTTTTTTTAATCAGACCTCGGAACAATGGTGAGATCGCTTTACACCTGCTTTTGTGTTTTCAGGGCTAGAGTAGTCTTTGTGTTGTTAACACCATGACTATTGACAGGAGAGAAGCTGGTAAAATTGCTTTGTAGTTACCCTCCCTAGTTCTTTGTTGGTTTATGTAGGAAATCTTCATGTTCAAGCAGGCTCAGTGAACACAGGTAGCATTTACCCTTTACATGCAGCCTTTCCAGCTTCTTCCAGAGGTATCTGCTATTGCCCACTTTAGGGACAGGATACCAGGCTGGCTGGATCTCTCCTGTGATCTAGTGTGGCCTTTTTGGTATTATTCTGTCTCTGATGCAATTCAGCTGCAAACCGAGAGCTCCTTGCTCTGGGGAGATGAAACAGAATTTGTCACTGGTAGCCTCCTGGGTGTTACTTAAGGACTAAGTTGTTAAAAGCTCATAGCACTAAAGTGTGGTAACTGCATTTTTAAAAATTAATTTCTAGGTAAGTTAAACTTTCTGAATTCTTTTGGCCATCTGTATATGAGGAAGAACCCAAATACTGCTAAATAGTTTTCTCTTATTTTGTTTACTGCTAGACATTTTTATTTTCTCCTTGGAAACTACCACAGTGTCTACCTTTCCTGTATTTATTCTTTCTAATGTCATTTATTTGGAAATATTACAGTAATATTTTTTTAATATTTATTAAGGAATGGGAAAGTTGCTTAATTCAAACTCAAGAGATTATTGATGAATGGCTGAAAGTGCAAGCACAGTGGCTTTATTTGGAACCCATTTTTTCTTCTGAGGATATTATGCAACAGATGCCAGAAGAGGGGCGTCTCTTTCAGACTGTGGATAGACACTGGAGAGATGTTATGAAGTATTGTGTCAAAGACCCAAAGGTAAGGAATATATATAGTACTGAAAGGAAACAGTAGCTTCTCTTCTCTCTTTTTCTTCTCTTTCTTTTTTTTTTTTTTTGGTCAATGCTTTTGTTTTCAGTGTATATACAATGAACTACTGCATCAGTTGTCTTGCCTTTCTTGGAACAAAGCCATGTTGTGCATTATTTGAATAACTTCTACTGTTTGAGTTATCTTATTTATAACTTAAAGTTTGCATGTGTGTGCTGTTACAGGTTCTTGTTGCTACTTCCTTGGTAGGGTTATTGGAGAAGCTTCAGAACTGTAATGAGCTTCTTGACAAAATCATGAGAGGGCTTAATGCTTATCTTGAGAAAAAACGTCTCTTCTTTCCCCGGTATGACGAGTTTTGGCTACTTAAAAGAGAAAATATTCTGAATGTTTATTTTGTTTTGAACAAGGTCAGCCTTTAATTCGCTTGATAATACAGTTGGCTTTTTCTTTTTTCTAAAACTTCTTCAGCTTCTTTTTCTTGTCTAATGATGAAATGTTGGAGATCCTGTCAGAGACTAAGGATCCTCTCAGAGTTCAACCTCACTTGAAGAAGTGTTTTGAAGGCATTGCTAAACTACATTTCCTTCCCAATTTGGATATTAAAGCAATGTATAGTTCTGAAGGCGAGCGTGTAGAACTGATTTCAACCATTTCTACTTCTGAAGCTCGAGGTGCAGTGGAGAAGTGGTTAATTCAAGTAGAAGAAAGTATGCTGAAGAGTATACGTGATGTTATTGCTAGATCAAGAATGGTATGGGTTTTGTAATAATTTCATAACTGGCACAAACAGACCTGTCTTTATTTTAAGGCTATCTCTTGGCTTCTGTTATGGTTTGAGAAAACCCATAACAATCTATTGTTGTTTAGACAATTATTCTATCACCCGATGACCCCTCCCCACCCGGAAAGGGGAATCGGGGAACACAAGGAAACACAAGGGTTGAAATATAAATAGATTTAATAGACTAAGACTACATAATTAACAATAATACTAATCCCGATACTGATATAAGATACAGGAATTATACTCAGCCAATTATATCAGTAGGAAGCTGTGCACTCCCAGCAGTGGACAGCAAATGTCGGACACTGCGAGCACAACGGCTTCAGGAGGAAGGGAAGGCCTCAGGGGTCCGGCACCGGGGCAAGGAGTTGTCTTGACCCGCTGCCATCAGGGGAGAAAGAGCTACGCAGCAAACTTTTCTAATTTATATTGAATGTGACGTTCCTGGTATGAAATAATCCTGTTGGCCAGCCTGGGTTAGATGCCCAGGCCTTGCTCCTCCTCATCCTTGCACCTGGCAAGGCTCAAAAGCTCTAAGATCTTGAATCCCACAGAACCTGGATGCCTGTAAAGTAAATATTTTCACAAATTCAGACACTAGAGTCTTCTAGAAGTGCAATTTTCCCCAGCATTAGAAGAAAAGTTAGTCCTGTGTCTCTCAACCCAGGACAGCTTCCTAAAATTCTTCGTGAGCCCAAGAGTTGATGAAGTTATGGAGCAAGAACCAAGTTAACATGACTTGCATTTATGGGTCAGTGAGATAAGTAAGAGTTTTGTTTGAATAAGAATCCGGTCGTTTTCCTGTAACATTGGATATAAGTTCTTTTAAAAGCTTGGCAGCAATACTGTGTTTATAGGATATATCACCCAATGTAAAGAAATTATTCAGGTTCTTTTATTTAATGACAAGTTAGAAATGCAACACTTGTAATATGTTTGCTCCCTCCTAAATGAAAATTGTTAGCCAGAAATTGTTTCTTTTTATGAAGTCAGCAAGTTGTGAATATTTACATAATATAGAAAGATAATTGCAAGAATCTTTAAAATTATTTGATAACAAATTGCAAATCTAAGGGGAAAAGAACATTTAATAGTTTGTTTGGACTTAGAAAATGGGAAAATAATATATTTTTAGCAAAGAATACTAATAGGATCATATTATATGCTTCTGTGTTACATTATGATAGATATGCAATGACACTGTATTTGTATGCTGTATTTAACTCTTTCAGGCATATCTAGAGACTGAGAGAAAAAGGTGGGTTCTGGAGTGGCCTGGACAAGTAGTATTGTGTGTGTCTCAAATGTTCTGGACAAGTGAGGTACATGAAGTTCTTTGCAATGGACCAGAGGTACTTTGTAATGCATAATCTTTTTTTAAAATCATTATTAATTTTTTGTTTCAGCTAATGTGTTTTTGCTTCAAAATAGAATTTGGAAAAGCATCAGCATGTGAGTTTGATATATGTGAATTTATGTGTAGTGATTTATACCTTTTGATTCAAGTACTTGAATATTCTTGTTTAGGGCAAGAACGGATTAAAACATAGCTTTGCAACATAAATATATAACTGTGAATGAGAGAGAAGTTGATGCAAAAACATGACAATGTAAAAGCATGGCTTAATAAGCAGTCTCTGTTGAGACATTTAGTCAACGTGAAGAAGCCTGGAACACTTGAAACTGTCTTGTAACCAGTTTCATAATTACTTTTTTTCTCCTAGGGTTTAAAGGATTATTATGATAAACTTCAGCTTCAACTTAATGATATTGTAGAGCTGGTAAGAGGAAAACTGTCAAAGCAAACAAGGACTACACTGGGTGCCTTGGTTACTATTGATGTTCATGCTAGAGATGTCATTGTGGAAATGATTGAAAGTGGTAATTATCTTTTAAAACATTTTTCTTCACATATGTCTTAATACGTAGTTAATTAAAAATAGTTAATCAATCTGATTTTGCCGCCTAAAACACAACAGTATTAAGGTATGTCTGTGAGTATTCAGATGTGAGCATCAACACTAATAATTTCAAATTTTTTTTAATTTAAAGCTAATAGAAAATCCACTTATTTAAAACACCTTTTATGAGTGCTTTTAATTCTGTGTTTATCAGGTGTGCAGAGTGAAACAGACTTTCAGTGGCTTGCGCAACTACGGTATTATTGGGAGTCTGAGGAAGTTCGTGTTTGCATCATTAATTGCAATGTAAAATATGCCTATGAATACCTCGGAAACTCACCACGCCTTGTCATTACGCCTCTTACAGACAGGTGTTACCGCACCTTGGTATGATCTTCCACTAGTGCTGCTTAGTACTGTGTTTACTGTAATATGGTATTTCTTACACTGTTTGTTACAGCCGTACTTTTAGGGCTTACAGTTGCTGTCGGACTCTGGCATTTCTGTAAAAATGCAGTTTACAAAAACTGTAATTTCTGTGGAATATTGAACACAAAACTGGCTTATAACAACAAATCTGGACAGCTCACCAATTTCACTGGAACCTTAGTGGATTGTTCTGTTGTGGATGTGTTTTTTAAAATACAAACAGAAAAAATACCCAATATTTTCATTACTGTCTAGATTATGAGAACACAAAATCCTTTTCTGATGTTCTGTGGATGCTAATAAAGTGGAGAAGGATCCACTTGTGAGCATATTGTTCCTAAGACTATTACAACATTTTGGCAACTTTTTAGTACCCCTGCTTGTTAGAGGTGTTTTTTATTGTATTGGTCTATCCTCAATTAAGCTGACAACCGAAAATTACCAGAGTCATCTCAGATTATCACTTTTCTGACTATCGTTTACTGCAATTTATTTGGCTAGAGTATGGATGGGCAGCCATCCTCCTCCTGTTGTAGGATGGTATTTTTGTGCTGTGGAGACCTAATCACAAACTCCATAGGCTTTAAGAAAGAAAAGGTCTAAAAAGGCCTGACTGATGCATCTGAAGATATTTTTTCGCCCTCTTTGTAGCTTAAATTTTTATGGGATGGTTGTAGCTGATGCTTGGTACCTATTTGTCAAAACATCAAGTCTCATGGAAGTCTCATCCTTTGCCCACCAAAGTCTTAATACAATGTTCCCAGTGCTTATCAATATAGATGGGGCCCTGTAACATGGATTGGAAGCCAAATACATCTGAGTTTTTGTTTAGAGTCTGCAACTTTATTTTTTTCTGTCAGATTTTCCTCCTACTTCAATGGATTGTAGGAGAGAATATGGAATAGTCAGTGGAATACACATGCAACAAAGGGGGACAGTATGCGCAAGAAAAAGCAAAGAGGAAAAAAAGTATATTAAAGGAGAAAGAGAGATAGAAAAGAGTAGCGGCCAAGTAACTGCAGGGAATTTAGTTTGAAAGATCTAAGAAAGAACCGAAAGATTGGGTCTAAGGAATTTTGAGTACCTAATTATGGTCATAGTGATGATAAAACTAAACTCTCCGTTTGGGTCAAAATTCAATTCTCATGTATATATTTCCAAGCTGTAAGTAACTTTCAGATTATGTTTTAATTAGTACAGCCATAATTTTAATGTTAGGTACAATGATTGTATGAAACTATCTAGTTCAATTTAACATTTTCATTCAGAATAATTTCATATGAATGTAATACTAGTAATTTTCATAAACTATCTCTGTTGGTTAGATTGGAGCCTTTTATTTAAACCTTGGTGGTGCCCCAGAGGGTCCAGCAGGGACAGGTAAAACGGAGACCACTAAAGACTTGGCTAAAGCTCTTGCTGTTCAGTGTGTTGTCTTCAACTGCTCTGATGGCCTCGATTACCTGGCAATGGGAAAGGTAAATAGAAAATAAATGTATTTTGTATTTTATTTTTTTAGGATTAAAATTGTAGGGTCCCTACTTTGCAGAGACACTTAAATAAATGTGACACCTGTTGTCTGCTACCCTTGGACACTATGTACTGGTCTCTACATGTGTTTAATTTTCTGTGCTTTGCAAAATCCTATTAAGTTGCTAATTAAAACATGAAAGAAACAAGAGTTCAGAGGATCAGGATCTTCTGATTTAGTGTTCTTTAGAACCAAGAAAAGACTTTGTTCTCCAGTACATCACTGATCTTTGCTCTAAACAGGCTTAGATATTATTATCGTAATTGTATCTTTCATGTAATTAAACTTCCAACATGATGCTCTTAGTTTCTTTTGAATCTTCTAGGATTCTGTTACCGATATTATTGCCATCTTTCTTCATTTGCAGTTTTTCAAGGGTTTGGCTTCATCAGGTGCATGGGCGTGTTTTGATGAATTCAATCGCATTGAACTGGAAGTACTGTCTGTTGTGGCACAGCAGATCCTTTGCATCCAGAGAGCCATACAGACAAAGCTAGAAACATTTCTTTTTGAAGGAACTGAACTGAAGCTTAACCCCAACTGTTTTGTAGCTATTACTATGAATCCAGGTTATGCAGGACGCTCTGAACTTCCGGATAATCTAAAGGTAAAATAATAAAACATGTGCTTCTGCTTAAGAATGAATTTTTCAAAGAAAAAATAAGGGACACTTGTATTGCTGGTATTAATTCAGACTGTACCACCTGGAATATAAACATGTACTTGTCATACAATTTACACATACTAAGCCTCTTTTCTCTCCCTCCTTCAGAAAGTACTCTGTTCTTTTTGAAGGAATTTGAAATATTTTTTTTTATTTTCTTGTGTCTGTTAGTATTTTTCATTACTATTTTTCCAGGACAAAGGATGTAATGCTGTAGAAAGTAAACTGGCAGGTGTTAGGATGTTGGTAGTTTAAAGACTTGGACGCTAACTTTTTTAAGATGGAGGGGTATGTTGGAAAAAATGCCTTAAGGAAGTATTTTTACATTACATTTATTGTAGTCCAATTTAAAAGAGGTGTTAGCAAACTACACAATACGTGCAATGAATTTGCTTAGGTTACCTGATTAAATAAAATTTTTGAGATGATTGTTTTGACTAGATTAACTGTTTCATTGAGGACGCTTGACTTTAAGTAATCTGGAGCCTTTTGGAACAGCATCTGCTCCTTAAGACTCAACATCACACAGAGCTACTGGGCCAGTAGCTCCAAGTTGCCTCAGTGGGAACTATACTGTGAATGCCAACTTAAAACAGAGTTAATGCAGCACAAAGAGTATACCAGTTGCAGGTCACTTAAAGAAAGGAAGTGCATTCTCTCACTTGCTGTGTACACCTTCCTTCGTGTACCGCTGTGTTCGTTGTAAAGTTGGTTGTCAGTGTAAAGGGCTAACTGCATTCTTGAGACAGTGATGAGGGAAGAGCTGGGAGAGACAGTGTCTTTTCTGCACTGGATTGTACATTGAGGTGGCTCTTGGTGGCAGCTTACTTATGTTGGCTACCTCTTGAGTCATAGGCTGCGAACATTGATAATTCTTCCATTTGATTGGCTCCCAGATACTCAGCAGGCAACTGCTTTGCGGTGTAACTGTTTTAAGTGATCCACAGCTTACCTCATCATACTAAGCAGTACTTAATTTTAAATGCTGTTACTGTTTTCAGTTAGAAATGCTGTGATGGGATGAATACTGATCCATTACCTGCAAAAGTTCTGAATTACTTTCCATTCCTCAATTAAAAATTGAAAGATATTTCTTTGGGTATGTATTTCAGGTTCTTTTCCGAACAGTAGCCATGATGGTTCCTAACTATGCTCTGATAGCAGAAATTTCACTCTATTCATGTGGATTTTTGAATGCTAAGTCATTATCAGTGAAGATAGTAATGACCTACAGGCTTTGTTCAGAACAGCTTTCCTCTCAGTATCACTATGACTACGGTATGCGAGCAGTTAAAGCTGTGTTAGTGGCTGCTGGGAATCTAAAACTGAAATTTCCCATGGAAGATGAAGATATATTGGTGAGTTCCTGAGGGAATAGTTCTTAAGGAATTTTACAGATGCATGCAGTTCTAAGTTCTGAAGGCAGTTCCACCATGTCCTGTCACATTCCTGATCCATGTTTCTTAGTTTGTGAAATGGTGATAATAAAATACTTGATGTTCTTTCCAGTGCTGTGCTGATGCTTGCACAGTTGTGCTTAACTGCTTATCAAAGGAACCATTTAATTAATCTTTGTTATGCATTAGATTATTTTAATTACTGAACTATTTATTCTGTGTTTTTAATAAGAACATAAAATGTGTATTTGTTTCCTAGCTTCTTAGATCCATTAAGGATGTGAATGAGCCAAAATTTTTGTCACATGATATACCTTTGTTCATGGGTATAACTAGTGATTTATTTCCTGGAATCAAGCTTCCCGATGCAGACTACAATGTAAGCACACTTGTAATTTTTCCTTGGTCATAATCACTGTGGTTTGGTTTGGTTTGTGGTGCTTTTTTTTTAACTAAGTGTAAATAGTACAGTAATTTGTGAGCTATTGGAGGATAAGGAAAATTGCTGAATGTTTGCAGTGAAAATTAATCCCAAAGAAAATTCTTTTATCTGAGTATAATCCACATCTGAATTCCCTTACTCAGGGTTGTGTAAGGCATCCTACAGATTAGAAATTGACTTGCAGATTTACCAAATTTTAGGGTCATTTCATTTCTTCCCTAAATTTTGGACATAATTAAGTGAGATTAACTTTTGTGTTTGTGTTTTCTTTTATTATTTTAATTAACAATAAAATTGTTAATTAATGTTACAAAGAGTAGCTCTTTTGTGGGAGGATGGTTGGGAAGAAGATGAGCATGTTGGAAAAGACAAAATGGATTAACTTTTAAAAATTTTCCAGTAAATACTAGACTCTTATTAAAAGCATATTGTTCCAAGCACACTGTTGATTTCCTAATGGTGATATGCCTTCTCCTCAAGATAAAAATTGTAGTTAACTCCTAGCATATGAAGTACAGAAGTTACTCTTTTTTTTCCAGTGATATTTTGTATATTCTGATTAATGGTGTTTTGGTTATTAAGTAATTTGAAACCCTTATTGATGAGCACAAACTTTATCCCAAGTTAGTAATTTAAATTGTAGCAATGATAAGATTATGATCTGTTTTGATTTTAGGATTTTCTAGAATGTGCCAGCGAATGTTGTGTTCGACATAATGTTCAACCTGTAAAAGCTTTTCTAGAGAAAATGATACAGACATACGAAATGATGATTGTTAGACATGGGTAAGATTCTCATTACTGTTTCACAAGCAGTATTTGTTGTAATTTTGACTTATACCTTAGTGGTTATTTATATAAAATATAAAAGGCCTTAAGGATGGCAAAATGTTTCTATTTGTATTGGTACAGTTGGTCACCAATACTGCTTTTACATGTACCAAAGTTCTCGTAAATATATGTCTGGGGAATTGTACTACCCTCGCTATCAGAAGTAGCCTCACATGTGTAATGATTTTAGGTGCAGATATTGGTATGGTGAAGACTTAGGACTGTAAAAGTTTGTCTATATTAAAATATTAGTTATCAGATCTCTGCCATTTTATTCCTAACTTTTACTGCTGAATAGCAACTGTGTGGAGAAAATATACACAGTATGACATTAGTCATACGATTGTAAGTATTCAGCTCATTAATTAATCTTTTCAGCATGACATTGTTATAGTTGCATCCCTCTGCAGGGTGACTAAAAAAGTTATTTTGAAATGTGGGCAAAGATAGTTTGATATTTGTGGGGTTTTTTTGGTGTGTGTGTGTAGTACATGGTCCTACTGTTGGTGTTCTTTCAGAAATTTATTATAAATTATGTCTAGACTGAAAAGAAACAGTAATTCAGCAAATAAATGAACTAGTATTTTAGAGGAAACTTGCGTGCAGTGGCTGTGCAGTTAGATTTGCTTGTTCAAATAAACTGGTTTTGACTAAATAATAGTTCATGTATACAAACCAGACTTAATTGCTTTGCTTTTCCAAAATTAGGTGAAAATTAGCCTTAAGCTTATGAATGGTACGGTTGGCCTTCATGTGGTCTGTAAAAGTCTAAATTGCAAGAGAATTTATTAATAGCACTTTTTTT
>VXAK01029456.1:0-10989 GCA_013399435.1 Arenaria interpres | reverse complement strand
AGGAAAAACTTTTACACTGAAAAAGCTATTGAGCATTGGAACAAGCTGCCCAGGGAAGTGGTCGAGGCACCATCCCTGGTGGTATTTAAAAGATGGGTAGACACAGTGCTTAGAGATCTGGTTTAGTGATGGTTTTTTTTCAGAGTAAGGTTGATGGTTGGACTAGATGATCTGAAAGGTTCCATCCAACCTAGGCAATTCTATGATTCTATGATATGCCCCAGGAAGAGGCTGCACCCAAAGTCCTAGCCTCTGTACTTAGAAGATGTCTTGCCACTAGGCTTTAGTAAAAGAAGTGTAAGCATCTGGGGTGCTGGTGTTGACATTCTCTATGCAACCACTTCTGATGTTGTTGTTCTTATGTATCAAAGGGCATTTGAACACGTTGCCTATTTGGATTTGTTTTTCTGCTGTCTACACCCTACTTGCCCTTCACTGAATGCACCAATAACGGATCTGAAATCCAGTGTCCTATAGTGTTCAAGTCATCATGGAAAAAGAATGACGCCTAAGCAAACCATGTTTTTTGCCTTAGAAGAATAAGCAAAGCCATAAAATCACAGGTGTTTGGATCACTGACGACCAAAACCAAACTGCCTCACAATGGGAAGCATTTAAACTCTGATGGCTTGGATTTCACTTTTAGGCAGAAAAGCAGACTACAATGCCACCACATTTTGACAGAAGACATTGAGCAGTTTCCTACAAGAAGACAGAACACTATTCATTAACAGACAAGTTAATGATGAAATGAATTCTGTTGGACAGAGCTGATTCTGACTTGCTGATATGTACAATAAGGAAGAAATGAGACAGTCATGGCCACTCTGTTACTACCACTCTCAGCAGAATATGAAAATGTCTACTGCAAAGAGCAACAGCAAGATGCAAGATTCTGAATGTCCCACCTTGAGGGACATGAACATTTACATTAAGATCCACAGAGACATTTACTTAAAGAATTTACTTTTACAAAATGAACCTGCACTGAAACAGCAGCGATGGCAAAAGCATTCAAACAAGCTCACCTTCCAGGAATTTCAAGCCAGCACTAACATTCACCAATGCAAATCCAAACAACTCTATCTTAAGAACTGACTTTAATCATAACCTAAAGCAGAGAACAAACACTCCTACTTCTCATGCTGTTCACTTTCCAGTTACTCGCTCCTATAAAAAAAACTTGCTTATTAAAAAAATTACTAAAATAGTATAATTGCTTCTTAATCCCATTTGCCCTCAAAATAAAAGCTCAGGAAACTGTGTGTCATCAACTGATGACACCTGCCACCGCAGAATATTTTTGACTAGAGGAATGCAGCTCTAAAACAAACATTCAGATAAAATAAAGAAAAAAATTAAACTCTTAAAGAAAATACATAGTATCTCTCTTGCTGTTATGTTTTTAAATAAATATAACAAGCGCAAATAGGCCAGCACTAGAACTTTAACAATATTCTATCCTGAAAAACTATCAAATGCAATCATCTGAATTTAAATTCCCCTCTAAAAAAAAGGTATTTAAATGATTTTAAGCCATATTGACAGAAAACTTGTAAGTTTCATCCTATGATATTTCTGTTTATTTGACCATCAGTCATCTAAGCAATTCGTGAGATTTCATCATTATTGAAAATTGTAACTCACTTTATCCATGAACCTGAGCTCCTCAGCCTATCCAGAAACACAACCACATCTGAAAACCATAGCTTGATGAGCATCTGATAGCTAACTGTTAGAAAACGTATCATACAACACACACATTCTTACCATTTGCTTTTGCCTTTTGGTAGAAGGAGTACTGGAAGGAGAAGGGCCAGCACTCAGAGCTTCTTCAATGTCTAAATTCAACTGTTCCAGTTTCTTCATAAGACACGACATAGAGTCTGACCATTCAGATCCTTTTTCTGGTTGGGTCTACAAGAAATCAAACATAAATGAAGTCTTAAAACATTCAAGCTTTTTGTAACTTGAAGACTCTCACTTTTCTTCTAGCCCTCAAAGAAAAAAGCTGACCAGCTCCTTCCCTGTCCTTGGGTAACTTTCTCCATTCAGAAAGCTTCAATTATCTCTCCAGTCCTGATGACACATATTCATAGCTCAAATGATCACACTCCACTTCTGTATATCTGAATTGCTTTCTAACACTTCATCTCGGGTGAGCCACTGCCAGCTCAAGCTAAGCACAACCAAGACCAAAACCAAAGTAACTTTAATGTCTCCTCCCTATGCCACTCCTATTTCAGCATCTCCCCATTAATGCTGGTTGTCAACAAGAATCAGAACATTGAAGGTCATCATGTGTTCTGTATTTTATTCCTTACTATAATTCCAGACTTCGTCAAGTCTTGCGGCTTTCTTCTGCCCATCCTTGGGCATACTTTATTGACCTCATTTTCTGTTTTCAAGGAGGTATCTTCCCCTTTTATCTGAACGGCACCACTGTATAATGAAAACATTAATCCATTGTAGCGCAACTGCCAAAAATACTTTTCTTGTTCTTTAGTTTCCTCCAAGTCCTTTCCAGTGACTCTCCTTAAGCATCTTTCCATGGCAGCCCCTGTGCATGCTGCTGTATCATGCCTCGTTATCCTCACCCAAGAAAAACACAATCACACTGACCTCCCTGTCATCATGGGCAGCTACAGCTCCCCAGATTAGCCTCTGTCCTGAAGCTACATCAGTTCTTTCATCCGTCTCGCTTTCACAAACAACACGTCTTTGCAGAGAGGATAATTTCTTAGCAAACAATTCTAACAGACTGAGCACACAAACATAACAGTGTGTTGCCATCCTGCTAAAAATCTAAGAGCATCATACCAACACCCCAAGATGCCTAGGGCAGCCAGATGAATATTGTTATTATTCTTACCTGATAAATTTTTATGGTGATTTTTTTTCCTTATGAGAGTTTCACAAGTGCAACACAGAGATAACTGTAATTTGCTCACTACCATAGAAAAGAGCTTTAGGAATAGAATCCAGGAGGCTCACTCCAGTAGTACACTGACCTATTTTTGCTAATAGAATTACTCATCCTCACCACAGTAAGCACGATGCCCCAGATAGTCAGATATCTGGTCCAATATTACCAACAGAAGCATGTTCCCCTCAGAGGGGCGAGTGTTATCTTGGTAGGGGTTGCTTTGAAACATTGAAAATTTAATATCCAATCTTTAGTTTTCCAAATATTTATTTGGAATTTCCCAAGTTGTTATACACCTCCGAGCATTTTTCCTGAAATGCTGCGAGAAGTTGTATTCATCAAAGCTGTATTTCAACTCTTTAGCTACTATAATTATTTAAACAGATTCCTTGATTACTTCCCATTGTCTTCCCAAACATTTTAAAGTTAAATATAAGAAATACAGGATGTTCCACAGAAAGTGAGTATCACAAGGCATTCCCCCTGTTGAATCCTTTCTAAGCAAGATGATCTTACACAGGAAATATGTCTGTTGATAAATGTCCACAACACTCATTTCTAGACAAAGAAAAGATTCTACATTTTGCTGTAGTTATGCTTCTTTACATATTTGTCTTTCCAAAAGTAAAGAATGCTCAAAACATCCAACAACAAGGAAAAAAACACATAACCCAACCTAAACTCCAGCAACAATTAACGTAAGAAGTGCATCAAAATCTAGTAAGAAGGTTCTATTTCTCAACACAGTTAAAATGTAATTAAGAAAAAGGAGCCGTAAGAATGTGCTTTCTTACCAATCAGTGGTAAACAATTCTGAAGCAACAATTACATACAGAAATGAGTAAAGTGTGTTTGATTTTTCAGTGAGCTGTGCAAGAATTGTACTTGCCAGATGACAAACACTGAAGGTTACATTAGAAGTTAGGATTTTTGAGTCAAAAAAAAAAAGTAGGAGAGATTTACGTAAGTGCAAACAATCCATTTTCTGTTCCATGACAGAAAAAAAAAAAGTATTTCCGGGGCTAGAGAGGTGTCTCTAATTTAGCATTTTCCAAATGCAAAATGAAAATTTATGAAGACTTAAAGAAAGGCTTCCAAATATTTCTGATGAAGACACTCCAAATGCATGTAATAATACAAACACATGACATATTGTTACAGTAAAAAGTACAGCTCCAAAACTTTGCCTTTATCTTGACAAATACCTCCCTTCTGGAACAATATTTCCAGCATTCACCAACACTCTGCAATATGTCTGCATGAGCCAACCTCCCCCCTTTATAAGTTTCTTGTTTTACTGTAACAGCACCCAAACCACAGTCATTCCTTAAAAATGTAAGTCCTGAAGAGTTTCCCCAAACTCTAACTCTCCTACTTTTCTCAATTCAGTTCTGTCTTTTTTAGTTCAGTAAGACTCTATATTGTGTCTATTAAGGGGATGAGGAAAAAGATGGGTTTTCATTATCCTTCGAGATAAAGCCAAATGGGCCTACTTAACAAATGCCATTCACTAATTGGAAATTTGGCACAAAAGTACCATTTGGAACAAATACTGATTGGCTACATATTTCAAAGGTTGCCTGAAATTTCCTGCTGAAGAGCAAAAACATGATGCTACTTACATTCAAAAATATACCCCCTGCACAGTAGGACTCCTAACCAGTGAATAAATTCTGCCTAATCCATTCACAAGGAACACAGCTCCTCAGTGTTCAGCCCTAGGAACTAGGTTGGATGCCATCAAAGTGCTCAGAAGAGCTGAGTATCCTGCCCATAGCAACTGTAGAGCCAGTGGGGTCAGAGCATCTTTGCAAGCTTTTGTGTCCTGCCCTTCAGGAGGAAAAACCACCTCACTCTAAATTATCTAAGAACCACAGCCTGCTTTATTCACTGTTTTTCCCCCCAAAAGGGTGTACAGGAAGAAAACTCCTTTCTATATATTCTCAAGGTATCCTTTCTTTGTTGGAGACACAGTCATTCAGCAATGCATAGGGACGCTGTTATTTTTTTTGAAGAACCTGAAGAGTTTAGAGACAGAAGCGCATTACAGGAACACTTTTTGTATGTTCCCTCAGAATATAGATTCACAGAACCATTGTGGTTGGAAAAGGCCAACAGTTACCCTAACACTACCAAGTCCACCGCTAAACCATGTCCCTCAGCACCACAGCTACACATCCTTCAAATACCCCAGGGATGGTGACTCCCCCACTCACCTGGGCAGCCTGTTCCAACGCTTGACAACCCTTTCGGTGAAGAAATTTTTCCTAATATCCAATCTAAACCTCCCCTGGTTTCATCTTGAGGCCGTTTCCTTTTGTCCTATCCTAGACACATGAGCAGTAGTAGAAAGTGAGACCAGAGAATCCCTCGTGAAACAAATCTTTCAAGTTGGAGCAACCTTATCTATAAAGATCACGTCAAACACTAGGCAGAGAATGACACACTGCCCTTGAAAGTGAACTCCTTTGCCATATGGATTTCTCAAGTCCCATATACTCAGGTTAGACAAAAAAAGAATAAAAATATAATAAAACAGAAGTATCATCCTCTGTGCTAAATCTAAAACTAAGTGCTATGCACTTCTTTAAACTTACAGTTTAATTTACAGATGCAGCTATTACGCTTCATATAGTTACTGCATATGAAGGCCTAACCCAACTGTTTAATTACTAAGACACATTTAGCAATCAGCCAAACATAAAATTTAGTTGTAGGTTACTACTTCCTACAGCAACCACAGCTTGTTTTAGAACAGCAAGCTTAATGTTTTTGTTACACATACACATTCATATCCAGATTGCGTGCTCACTTACATAGCTAAAATTTCATTACTACCAATGACAAATTACAGAGGTAAAACAGGGCGCAAGATTACGGTCCATCACCTAAACAATTACTTGCTCTTTCCTTGGATTAAGAAGTAAATACATTCCAGACATTCAACTATTTGTGCCTTTCAGACCAAAGGCTTCTGCACCCTGTTTTTTGGCTTCCAAGTGTTCTTCACTAATCTTATTCAGCAAAAACATCTGTGATAAAAGGCATATTTGTTTCAATGTTTTGCCCATGGAGCTTATTGCAATAGGCATAATAGCTGCCAGCAAATCTAAATTTAAACTGAAAGAATGTGGCAGAAATGAAGGAGTCCATATAGAACACCCAGAGGTCGGGGTTAACCTCGCTGCCAGACCTCATCCTACACTGAAAGCAGAAAGGCTTGCAAGTGAAGGGTTATGAGAAAATTACACAACTCTAAATTTATCTGATAACTTATGGCTTTCACTTAAGAAACTTTCAGTAGGCCCAATTGTTCTGATAATTAATATATTCTACAACTTCGAGTGATAAATTACTAACCCCCAAATGAAAAAAAATACCAATGCTATTTAACCCTCCTACCTAATATTAAATCGGTTTAGATAAAGTTCTCTCTGATGTACAGCCTAGATCTGCAAAGAATGATTTTGTGGAAGTATTTCAGAGACCAAATATTGTATTTTGCTCTTGCTGCACTTATGGGGCTCCTCCATTCTCAAAAGAAGCTCTGCGTAAAAGGTCTCTCAGCCACTAGTGGTTTTGCCTACAGGGGCTGGGGAAGGAAGCCCAACTAGTTCCTTACAGAAAATCCTTCTGAAAAAAAAAGTATTTAGAATACAAAGGATACTTTTATTCTCAAAATAGATCTGTGTGCGCCTTCTATATTGAAGATAAAATATTTCAAAGGGAATTCTCCCTCATATGTCACTATAGTGTTGCTTAAATATTTGCAGAGCTTTTAGATGGACAACTAACTTGTGGCACTTTCGTCCTGGAAAGCAGGTAAACTCTGCAGCTAGCAACCTTTCCACTTCTAAGAACTGTCCTGCTATCCATCTGAAATGATCAAGGAAAGTCTCTTCAATCTAGCATAGCTGGGCTGCTGGGAAAGAGAAAGCTCTACAGAGACGTCACATAAAATTCAGAGCAATCTGAAGCCTTCCAATCCCCAAAACATGGAAGTATTCACCCAAAATGGGCTATTAGGATCTCAGCAGTTTTCCCAAAAGTACAGAAATACTATTATGAAGATAGCATTAATTTTATCGGTTTTAAAGGAAATACCTTTTCCAGGATGCACCCTTGTCCCCCAAACATATGAGCTTTTCAATTCTTTAATACATCTGTTTATGGAGCTTCATTTTTCCTTCCTGTCCACTTTCTCTTCTGCTCTTTCCTTCCTGAGGCCACCCTGCCCCAAACTACTCATTTCTTCCAACAGGTTTTCAGAAGTGACACAAGCTGTATGAACTTGGTGAAACCTTCTTGAGTTTGATGCTCTGAGCAAATGAAACTGATTTTTAACGACACTTAGGGTTTTTTCTGGCTTTTCTCCATTTCCCCTCATAGTGCCACCACATAACAGACTTCATCTTCTTTCCCTAAGCTTAACCATGCATGTTCATAATCTACGCGTTTGTGTTTTAGTAAACCACTAGCTATACCTTTGAGGGTGAATACAGTACAACACAGAAAAATATTGTGGAAATGCTAACTTCACGATATAGAAGGATATGCAGTTGGAATTTTTTTTTTATGATTAAAAGGCGCACAGCATCAGAGAAAAGGGAACCCAAAGAGGTGGTACCATGAGAAAATAATGTAACACAGCCCTTACCTCATTTCATATATTTGACTATTTGTCTCAAAGGCAAACTCATACCAGCTCAGAAATAGACTCAATTACTTTTTATAACAGCTTTTCATCTCTCAGAGAATTAGTACATTTGGCCTTCAATTTGCAACCAACACACTGATTTTTGCATAGTGATAATGCCCACCGTATAAAGGAAAGAAAATATCTTCCAAGGATTCCTGCATCAATTCTTAGGGACTATTGCTCTAACCTAGGCAGGACAGGAGCCTTGGTACCACTGGAGCCTTCCAAATCCTAGTTTATGGAAATACTTCCCAGAGGAAGAAACCTGAGCCAATTTCCTGGACTGAAAGCCATAAACTGTACCGGTACAGCGCTTCAACCAAGACGGGAGAGAGATCGGAAGCGAAAATAAAGGAATTTAGTTGAAGAAAAGGTGCAGAGCAAAATGCTTTGGAAAAGCACTGCATCTACCACAGAAGTTTTAAAATGCAGTAGCCAATTGTCCAAGACAGCCTATTATGAAAACTCTGTTGCAGGTTTGTTTTGTTTCTAGTAAAAGCAACTAGTTTCATATTCGACTTCTCATTTAAAAAATGACAACTTCAAATGGCACATAGCTGGGCTTAACATCAAATTGCAATTTGGATTTGCTCCAATTATTTTTTTTTTTAATTTTTTTTTCCCCAGTTCACAATGCCTACAGCAATTCTCCACCTTCTAACAAATTATGATGTCAAGCAACACTGAATTTCACAAACGGGCTGTCTGACAGGCCTGTACTGCTGGGACACGCTACAGAACTGGCACCTGAATGGCCAGACAAGCTGTCTTAATTGACATCTGCTCCTGTTTCAGCACACGAACTATCCTCTTGGGTTATCCCATCTTCAGCTGCTTCAGAGTGGATGCCAGCTCATCGTTTATCTAGTCTGCCACGTCCTCCACCTTGCGAGGTAGAGGAAGCAAACTGTGCTTCTTGTATCCCAAATACCTCCTCCAAGGAGAAGTCAAATTCCTGGTGCCGTCCATTTGCATTTGGTTTGAAACCATCTGCCACAGTGGTTGTCCCTGCGCATCACAATTAGCGACCGCAACAGTCAAAACAGTTTACACACATAGGTATTATGACACACTTAACTTTTTCACCACAATTACTAACTTTAGAGTACAATAACTCATACTATGACTATCTTGGAAAACATACCCCCTTCTATAAACAGGCAGGGGTTGGTTATCTTCCTGCGGCGCCCACTGACTAAGCAGTGGTGTGTTTGAGACCGGGTTTCACAAAAGCCGAGGGCCGCCCGGCCACCCCACACACCAGTCACTCTTCTAAAAATACCAACACCAATGTTTCCTTGAAGAACTCTGCAACAGATTTCAGGATTAAGATAGTAGAGAATAAGGGCACAGGTCTAATAATACCTAGCAAATTTCTAAATGTAAATATAGAAAGACTGAAACACTACATGGCAGAATGCTTTTTTATAAAAAATAATAAGATCTCTGAAAGATCTCTGTGTAGGCCTTAACACATAACCTGAACACTTTTTTTCTTTAACTATCAAGATTCCTATGTACCTAATTTTCAGTTATTCTAATGTAAAAAAAATGTATATACAGTGAAACAATTTCCAAGAAAACTGATAATACAGATTGCCTCCACGTATTATGGAACTTCAGCTATTTACTGTTTTCTGAATAGCTCAGATGGTACTTCCTTCTTGCCTGTATTACATACAAAAACTTAACTCACAAAACCATTACTGATAAATGTGAAACTCGTAAAATGACTGCAATACTATCATTGTATTCATCACAAACTACCAAAAATAAACCCCTGAGACCCCAAGCCCCATTGCACAGGATAAAAAGTATACTCTTTCCAAGATTTACAAGCATTCATGGAGCAATGTGAAATTCAACATTGTTCCCTGCCCGAAAGTTCTTTGCAATCTACTACAGAGAAAAAATATTATCATTAGCAATCCACTTCTAAAAAGAAATCAGAAATTAACATAGAAAATAAAGAGCGAAAGGCAGCTTCTGAAATTAGAGCATCCAAGGACAAAGAAGAAAAAGTTTGGCAGAAGGGAAGATATTTTTAGCGGCTAAGAAAAGGTGGTGATGGGGAAAAAAGGGAACATGAATTACTGGAGAGCAAGAGAACAGCAGATAATTGCAATAATGTAAACCTTCTAAATTATATCCTGAACCGATTTGCATCAAGTTAACCATAAAGAGAAGGCATTAATCCCAGGCCAAGAAAATCAGGCATGATTCCCAGATCTTCGCTGAAAGTTTGACACCCGACTATCCAGGTTGAACTACTAGGCTTCACATTATTCAAAAATAAGTTAAATGCAATCTATGGATTTGCTGGGAGTTAAGTTTTATTGATATATTTAAAAGCATTTTTAAAAATACATTACTATATTACTCTTGAATCCATCACTCTTGAAACTTTTAGAGCAACAAAAGGAACAGGAGTTAAATAGCTCATATTGCTAACATTTTTTAAAAAACTTAAAAAATACAAGAACTACGTCTCTCTTCCTTAAATAAATACAACTGTTAAAACATTATGTCACACCACTTAGCTTCACGCCATGTTGTGCTTATCTGCTAAACTAAACTAATAAAGAACATTTCTGAAAAGTTAGTTTGTGTATAATATGTACAAGACCCTGGGATTTGTTCCCCCATGTTATCCTAATGTAATTCCACAAAAGTTCTTGTGGGTGTCCTAGTCTAACACAGACCTGCAAGTCTTAGAATGCCAGCATATAACCACAGCAAATTAAAGGTGGCATACACTTTAATTTACGTTTATGACAGACACACTCATGATGCTACATCAGAGTTAAAGAGAAACCTAATTTTGAAACGGCAGCTCTCACAGCAGCAGAGAACCTCCCATGGACTTCGGACACACAGCAGTAGAACTATCCAGTAACAGGGACACAAAGGCCTGGCCTTTTCCTCCGAAGAGAAGGAACAAAGAGAGGCTTTCTCCAGTTTTGTCTAGAAAGCAATTTGTTAACATTATGACCTCCAGGCCACCAGTTGTCACCCAGATCCGCCCAGTATTTGGCTTCAAATAGTTTGGCAGTAGCATACTGAAATAAAAAAAAAAACCACAAGTAACAAAAACGTGCCGCTTTTTCCCATCCTTCGCTTGGGGAAGCTTTATTTCAGCAAAAATCACAAACCCGGTGGTGCTGTCTCCACACCCTCGTGCGCAAGGGCACTGCACGACGCCACCCCCACCCAGGCCGTGGTCGCACCGCTGGGGAGCGCGAAGGCCACGCCAGGCCCGTCCCGACACGGCCTACTGCGCGGGGCAGCCCGGCCCCGCTCCGCTCCCCGCGCCCAGGCGGAGGCCGGCACGTCCCGCCGAGCGCGGCTGAAGAGCAGGGGCCCG
>VXAK01029453.1:0-16858 GCA_013399435.1 Arenaria interpres | reverse complement strand
GTTCATTTTTGTTTTATAATTACAGAATTGAAATTTTTCCTGCTTCATCTTGCTTGCTGCAGGAATGATGTTCAGAGAAATCAAAACTTGCTGAAGACAGGATCGTGCTAACAAAATTTTTGTTTCAAAAATGATTTGGCAAATGGTCACCTAGAAATCACTAGGGTTTGGGGTTTTTTTGATCACATTGACATTATGCTGTGACAGTGTTTAAGAAGGCTCGGCAGGATTTGAAGGGTTAGGCTGGCCCCTTTTCTTGAAAAGGGCATAAATTTGTAGGGTTGATATGCTGTATTTCTTTCCACTGTGTTTCCAGTATACAGTCAATAAGAACACCTTGTGTGCCACACGACTCCCAACCCATGAGTTGGAGCAAAGGAACCTGTCAACTCCTCTGTGTGAGGTACTGAAGGCATCAAAGAAATTTGGACTTTGGAACAACATCCTCTTTACAGTTGGAGAAGTTCGTGTCTTTTTGAAGGATTGCCGTTGACCTATTAAAGAGACATAATGAGAACATTTAAGTGCAGGTGTAGCTTGCACTAGTGTTGGAAAGGACAATAAACACTACTGAACTGAGTATATAACATCACATTGCAAGAACTGATTGGATCCTGAGCCTACACATGCAGGTCTATAGGAATCATCTGAACTGAGATTAGCTAATAAAAGAGACAACACTTTCTAAAAAAGAATCTGTCTCCATCAATAGATGTTTGGGCATTAATAAGCATATCATTTGGGCTTGCTGCAAAGGGGGACTTCTCAGTCTGTTGTTAGGGAATCAGAGGGAACTCTGAAAATTTCAATGTTGAGAGATTGTTATGAACAAAGGGTGCAAAATATCCTGACAGAAAGACAATTCAGTTGTGTGAGTAGCTGGAATTTATTAAGCGGGTTCTTTTTTTTCCCTGTTTGTTGTGTAGATCAGCAAGGGCTGTGTTTCTCAAATTGAATCATGACATCTCCAGAGTGTTACAGGAAGCTGCTAAGAAGTCACAAAGTGTTAGAAAACTTTAGATAATTTTAAAAGGGAAAATAATTATAAGAAAAAAAAAAATCCGATCTCTTTCTAGAATTAGCTCAATTTCTTCAGAGAGAGGAAGTAAGAAGAATCTATAACTACCGGACTAGATACAGTTAAACTACCTCCAGTTCCTACCAGCCAGGTAGCAAGTTCAGGGAACCATGGATTTAGACCTGCAGTCAGAAATTACAGCTCTCTGCCATGCAAGAAAGGAGTTGGAAGTACTCAGCGTCACCTTTCTGATTACTGCATCTTACTGACAGGAATGCCTCAGACACAGAGAAGTCCAAGAGGGAGTCATGTTTGAGGAATGCCTTAGACATCATCATTTTAAAAATAAAGACAAGTTGGTTGTAAGAGGTGTCATGTGGAGGCTGCTGTGACTAAAAGATTAAGAGCACATGTCTGTGTTTTTGGTCTGCCTGTTGTGTCCCCGTCCCCCCCATCGTACTTAGACACTCTTTTGTGATGCAACAAAACAAAATATAGTGTTTGTGCTGTCCTTAATAAGTATATGGCATATATGTTTTTATCTAAATAACTGTTTTGTTCACTATATTTTCTGGTTTCCTATAGAAAGAGCTTTTCATGATTCAATTTGTAGAAAATAGTAAATGTCACTATGGTATTTATCTGTGTACTTATTTTCAGTCACATAATCTTATTACTTTCCTAAATCTAGATTGTTCTTCCTTAGATAAAAACCTCCTTTTTTTTTTTTTTTTTCAGTAGGCAATCCCCCTGACTACAGTGGAACCAGTTATGATGTACATTACTATTCAGAGTGAGTAAGGGTGTTACAATCTTGTCCTTAATGTATTTTTTTTTCACAGCTTATTTAAAAAAAGATCTTGCTATTTTTTTTTTAATACTACCTTGGGAAAAATGATCAGAAGAACAATTTTTCAACTGTGTATTTCAAATTCTTTCTGATATAGCTAAGGAAGAGGGGAAATTTTCTATGATTATTGTTTTTTTGTATGTTTAGTACACACAGAATATCACTGTGGTGGGTTTTGTTTGTTTGTTTTTAAAGCAGTCCTTGATTCTAATGTATTTAGTTGATACAGTAGTTATTAAAGACAAAAATTAGTGAAAATGTTAATGTTTTCTAAGTGACCTACCTAGGGAAAATGTAATAACCATTATCGTTAAAGCTCCTGCATTGGCAGAAAGGATAGCAGATAAACTGGAATGTGTCAGTACTTCGATTCAGTTAAATTGAAATGTAAAGAGTCCAAAAGAAGCTTTTTTAGGTTTTTAAAAAGCCAGCGCTTGGGTTCGTACCCAGCTGCAATGGCACAGTGCAGTACTGTCTATTACTAGTGCCAGTTTCAACGCCATTGCACAAAAAGGTTACTGAACATCCCTAACATCATTTGGTCTGCAAAAGGAACCCCTCACTCAAATCAACATGTCTTCTCTTCTTGTTATGAAGGCAGTACAGTGAGAGCATTTGCTAATTCATTGTCCTTCTGCTGTGTTTAATTAGCACTTTCATCCTTTTTTTCTTATGTACTTAACTCTTTTTCTATTTCTCCTCCATTTTATACCTGAAACGTAATAAGGTTCAATGTGATGAAATGAAGTGTTTATAGACATTACCTTCCAATTATATACTCCACACACCAACATTTAACTTGAAGGATTTCTGTTTTAGTCATTAAACTGAATGGCAATCTGTGTATTATGGCTCTTTGAAAAAAAGAAGCCTCTGGCTCCATGCAGGAGAATCAGAATGGGAGAGACTTAATTTGAGTTCTAGAGAGTTAGCTGTAACTGCTAGGTCAGTGACTCAAATACATAGGTGAATTTAGCTGGGTTGGATCTAACCCACTTGTTTATCCTATACATTGACTTTAACATTGCATTATACTAAACAGAATTGCATTTATTCCTGAGCAGGTGCAGTTTACAGTCAAGCATGTAAAACGGAACACAGACCATTTTCAGTTCAAGTTCACAGCTGCATACGCTGGAGGGGCTCTATTTACCCATATTGCTTCCCCTCATAGGTGAGCATGGCTAGAAACAGCTAATTTACTGCCTATGCCTCCCTGTTCCAAATGGCACTGTGCCAGCAAAGAACAATTTTGAGCTGCAATTGTGTCTCATTGATTTCAGTGAAGCCCCATTTGTCATAAAACTGGGAAATTCAGTTGCAAATCAGGCTCAATATATTCTGTCACTGAAAAATTCAGAGGCTTGTCCTGCTGTACAAAGTAGGGAAAGATGTGGAAAAGAAAATTCTACAGTTCATCGGGTGATATAGGAAAGTTTTCAGGATGCTTAAAGAGTGATTGTACAACTTATAATGTAAAGCAACCTCAATATTTGAGTCTACTTCAGATAGAGGGAAAATAAAACTCTGCAGCAGAATTTTAAGGTTGTCAGGTACAGTAATGTAACCTTATCTGAAATACCAACAAAACAGCAGTTGCTCAAGAGGTTATGAATAACCTACTTCTGCCCACAGATGGCTGATGGTAATGGTAAGTTAGTTTTCCCATGGTTTGGTATATTCTTTCAATATTATCATTGTAAGTTGGAGTGTGTTGTTGACCAAACATTAGTCTATTTTAAAGGTAAATCTCAACTATGACTTGGAATGGGTTCCAATCATGTTCTCTGGGACCTACAGTGTGAGCAAGTCCTAGGTAAGTTTTTGGGAACATGCGGGTTTCAGCCAGCAAGTCAAGGAAGATTGTCTGTGTGTCTTTCTGTTAGAATATATTGTGATGTTATATTCAACATCCTTGTCTTCCAAGTGTGATTTTAAAAAATTAACCAACCGACAAACAAACAAAAAACCAAACAATGTTACTGACAAAACTGTAAATACTCGATTGGGAAGTTATGAGGAAGGCTCATATCCTTTCTTCTGAGGAATGGGGATATGCTGTGTGTTTTTTTCTGTATTTATTGAACACTAAGTACATTGGGACCCTGACGTTCTGTTGCTACCATGTATAAGCAGCTGTGTTTATTTAAATAAGGACCAAAATGTCCTTTATATTTTGGTTTTGGTGATACAAATTCCTGGTTCATGTTTACATTCACATGCCTACATAACAAGAACACAGAAAGTCAATGAGAATTGTATACTTACCTGTATGTGTACCTATACATCTACTACAAAATATGAGTTTGTATTTTGAACCTAGTTTTTCTATTGTTACATCTAAACTATGTAATTTTAGATGCTAATTTTACTTTACTAGATGATTTGCTAAGAGCTTAAGTGGAACAGTTGCTCATTAGTGTGTCAGGCACGGGTGAACAAGTTGATTGAAAAAAGTAATCAAAGGCGGCAACTAAATCATTATGATTTCTCTGCTTTTCTGTAGTTTGGACATATTACTGTCCAAAAGTAAAGGTATAAATTAATCTGGATTAAATGCTGGTTTATTTGGAAAGGTTCCTGTACCTTTCTCCCCGCTCCAGGTCAAAAAGCATTGATTAAACACATTGAGACAAAAATCCTGTCAGTTCCAGTGTTCTTTAGGGGAGTTCCTATGGAAAGCATCTATGAAATGGCATGACTTATTTTTTTAATAACACTAGCTCTACCCCCAAAGTGATACAATCGGGAAATCCCATCTGTGCATATCATCTGCTGCCTGTTAAATTACTTTGCTTAAATTTGTTTTGGTTATATCTATCAACCTCGGGCTTAATGCAATTCCTGAGGAGGTGGTTAACCTTAATATCGGTTACTGGCAAGAATTTAAATTACCATTGTTCACAGGGTATTAGGACAGATCATTTTATAGGAATATTTTAGGTTTCCTCCAGTTAAACTTAATACTGAGATATAGGTCCAAACCCACAGATTTGAGAAGGTATGAGTTCAGCTTGCTTACAAAAAATTAGTAAGACAATATTCTCTGCATTTAGAAGAAGATAGAAATCCTTGAAAAAAATGTTATATTAGTATTCCAAATATTTCAAAATACATTTAATAACTTTAAGTTGCTGAATTGAAGTTTGGCAACATATATCTCACTACTCTCAAAAAAACCCTATGATTGTTTTTAAGCAAGGAGCAGTTTAATGGTCAACCTCCAATTAAAGGGACCAAAAACCTCACTTATTGAACTGACAATGACCAAAGTCAGCTGCTAATCAGCTGATAGACCTCCTCACATCCTCTGAGGTTGGATCAGTTCCTTCTTCTGGATAACCCAAAACTGAATGTCACAGCAGATCCTTATTTCTAAAATTGGATGAACTAACACTTTGGGGTCTGATTGACTGGGATGTACTCATTTGCACATATCAGCTGCTATCAAATAAAAAACTTTTACCTTCTTATGCCACTAAGGCTCTGAAGAGCTGGCAGTGACACAGCACTTATCAGTACTATATGTCAGGTAGCCTTCTATTTTTATTATCTTTTCAGATTGCAATAACCATGAACTATTAAGTCAAAACAGAAATTAGATGGTAAAAATTAATCCCTTTACTTTCTGATGATCTTTTTCTGACTTGTTGAAAGTATGACAGAATAATTTGTTTACTTTTTAAATATGTGTACTAAAAAAATTCCATTAAAACAATGACGTAAGACATAATACCGGATTATGAGTAGTCATTAATGGTGACATTAAGTTGTAAAAAGTGAAATAGCTAAACACAGAATGAATGAACAAAGTTATTTAAAATAGATGAAAAGAAATAAAAAAGAAAAATTGTTCGGTGTATTTCATCTGTCTAAAAGATGACTTATGGAAGATCATTGAATACATTTATAAAATTTTTGTCATTATTTTTAGATTGAGAGAAATAAAATATGATTAGCAATTCATTCAAGTTAATTTCCAAAGAACTCTCAACATAAATATAATACACTGAAAAAAACCATTATAGTTTGATATAAAAGTTTGAAAAACTATATATAGTTTGAAAACTAAACACGCAGTTTGATAAAAAGAAGTAAACGTCTACATCAAGCTACATACATCCTTCTGGAAGGAAGTTAAACTGTTGAGGCTCACCCAGAGGGATGTTAGAGATGTAATCTGACACATACTAAGAGGTCTCCCTTTGCAGAGGCCTTTGAAAGAAAATGTGTTTCCTCTCATTCTCTCAAGATTATACAATATTTAGAAACAGTCATCAGTTTCAGCTTTAGTATTTCCAGTTGGTCCCTGATGGGGGTTACTCATGTATTATTTAAGACTTGCAATGTTAGTATAGCAAAACTCTGAAAAAAAAAAAAAATTCAGGATAACAAGTAGCTAATGCAGGCTGGAGTATGAATGTAGGCAGAACTGTACAAAAGATTCAGACTGAAACTGAAAATACTCAGAATTAGTCTTTTACTTCTTGACAGCTAAACGTATTAGGAACAGTCTCTCAAGGGAAGCAGTGAAAACTCAAATACTTGGTATTTTTGAAAGTAGGTTTGCCAAATATGTAGTAGATGTAAAATAACAAACAATACTGCTTGGGCAAGCAGAAAGTCTATATAACTGTCACCCAAAATGCTATCCTGTAAGCTTAAGGAACTCCGTTTCTGTTAACACTGTAATCCTGAGACTATAATGGTGAGTTTTACAGTTTCAAAATAGCACGGATAGAACTGACCAAATCAAATGGCACAAAAAACTTATTTACACATTTGAAAAAAACATGCATGTGGCCTCATGCCATAGATGGCGAGCAATGGGATTCATCACTGGCACACTTCTCCATGACCTTTCCTGTACAGAATATATACCAAATTAATTTGGCAACAAAGATAAGTTGAATAGTTGGTTAAAATAATTTATTTTAGGGGTCACTTGAGACTGTCACTATTTCTCTAAAGTGAGGTTTATGTCCCTGTCAGTGAGAGCAGACCCATGAGTTTCTTTTGCCTGACACCAAGACCCAGTTTTTCTTACATGCTTCCACAGAAAAATAGCAACAGTCTCCTTATGGTGAACTCAACTGGCAGGTCTTGTCAGCTGGCCAAGACTTCTGCAATTGTTTGACACTTTTTTTTATTGTAGTTTCCCAGCTAGCTTCCCATTTGTAATGCGCTCAGCTGCATCTTCATCTTTTTACACCTGTGTTTTCTTAGTCACGCACAAACACCCTCTCCTGCACTTCAGATAGGATTGACGCTTGCTTGCAGAAGTTTTAACAGCCTGCAATCAGCCTGGAATTCTCTAATGCACTGGTAATGTAACATGCACCTAAACAGTACCAGGTTAGCCTCTGCAAACTGTCACTATCACAGTCCCTAATCCTGAAAATTCTGGCTCTTAGGCTTTGTATCTCATGAGGAGGACATAGCCACCACTGTCGTACTTAATGTCTTCAGCTGAAACTCTGACAGCATCAACAAAAATTAACAATTTTAATGTCTTGTCCATACATTGGCATATTACAGGCAGTCTTAAGCATTCTGTCATACTCACCAAACCAAGCAGTCAGTTGTTCTGAGAAAAGATGTGGGTTGCAGGTAGAGGCAATATATTTTCTTAGAATAGCCTGTATATTTGGAAAAAAAAACCCCAAACCAAGGTACAAGCTCCTCTTAAGTCTAGTGTAGAGGCAACAGACTTCAAAGCTAAATATGAGTTGACAACACCTGCTCAGTTTCATTTGTATTGATTTCTCTTTACATTTGTGCCAAATTACTGGCTAACAGTAGCAGAAAAAGAAAACATAAATGAAAAAACACCCCTCTTTCTATTTTTAACAGCTCATTTGGTCCATCTTCTGTTTGGTTCCCTCTTCTACTTGCTCCTGCTATCAGCTGTGTTATTTACTCTTTGTCTTGTGCCCGCTTTAGCATTTTGTGTGATTGCAGCAGATTCAATTCCTTAACCTGGCAAACCCCTGCCCTACAGCCCCCGTTATTTATTCTTTTCTGAAACGTTGGTGGGGTTTTTTTTGCCATTTAAATGGGGTGAATCAGTTTATCTTGTGATCAAATTAACACCAGCACTTGTTCTAAGTAAGCTGTAGGAGTGTGGGGTGGTGCAGATGGAAGGGAATAGCAAAACTTTCTCATTTGAGAAAGAGAAAGCTGTTCAGCTCAGGCCATGACTGCAAAACCATATCCTGAAATATGGGCAACTGGATGTTTCCCCCCAGGATTAATAGAAATGTTTCTGAAGACTGTGGACATAACTTTTGCTGTATATTCAGGATAAATGGGAGAGGTAAATACATTGGTTTGTGGAATAGGCTACTGAAAAAATAGGATCCAGCATTTTTTGCCTTTCTATTGATTCCTTGTGTTTCATGGTTATTTTACTTCATCTTAGAGAAGGAGCTATATTTGTGGGAAAAAAAGTATAGACAAATTGAAGATTTTAGGTGTTCTTTCCATAATTTTACCTCCCTTTTCTATCTTCTGAAAAAATGATTGAAAACATTCCTTTCAAATCTCTATTCTATGTTCTACTTCTCATCCTTATCCTGTATTTCAGTTTTCTTTGACCGTAGCACTTTTCTATCTTTTTATTTTTCAGTGAGAAAAAAACGGAAAGAGTTAGTGTTTTTGTTCTCTACTTTCATTTTTATTAAACTTGTCTCATAACTTTCTAATGGAAAAAATGAAAGTGAATGAAGAAGGAAAAAATCCCCTTTAAAACACTCTCATTTCAAAATTAGGAAAATTAAGAATAATTTAAAAATAATAATCCTTCACAAATTCATTTTGTGTAATTAGTATTTAGCTGTATTATTTTGTAACTTAAAAATAAGATGTTCCCTTTCCCCTCTTAGCTTTTTCCTGTGTTTACAGTAAGCGTGGTAATTCAGGATGTCTTATTGTTGCATATATACAGCACCCAGCACAGTGGAATGTGGATGATGTTCAAAACCTTAGGTATGCCAGAAGCAAACTGTTAGTAAGTGAAGCAAGAGCAGGAACTACAATCTTAATTTATGTTGTAGTGGACAAAAATTGGTAGAAATAATAATGTAGAAGCTACCTATTGAAAATGAGTGTAACAATCTCTGTAAAAAGTTCTGTAATACTTGAAATAAATTATACTTTCAGAAATATTTAGTTTTAATTAAAGAAATTCTGAGTTAGTATTTCAAGCCACTACATTCGTATCAGAATTTTGCACTTGCTTTGAAAGAAATGCCATGAATTTGGACTTATGATGCTAATTAAAGAGAACTAAGAAGCACACGGAACAAATTTTTTTTTAATCAAATGAACATTCACAAAAAAAAAAATATAATATACAATTGGTCCTGAGAAATGAACAAGCTGAATTATCCTTTCATCAAAACATCTTGTGAGGTGAGCAATTGCTCTTAATGTAGTAAAAGACTAAGAAATGTTTGCATCAGTTTTTATTTGAATATTATTGTAGTTTAGGCTTAGTCAGAAATACTAGTAAGTGCTTTAGGGTGATACTAAAATTCTGGTGCATTCTGTTGCCACTCAAATTTGTGCTGCTCTGCCCCCTGCCCTGTCCTGTTCCGTCAACAAAGAGCTTGTTTTTACTCCCCAAAGCAGCTTCCTGCTTTTCATGAAAGCACTTCTTTCAGTCAGCACCTTAATATTCCTTTTTCTGAAATAATTTGTATAGAGTGTGGAGTTCCTTTGAACAGCGGAGAGAAGCCATACAGAGAGCAGGACTGGGAGAAGAACAGAGATAGCTGCCATCTGCCACTTTAGCTAAACTGAAGCAAATTGAAAAGGCCCTTCAGCACAAGTTCTTCTTTCTATTTATTTGTTTAAGCTCATCTTATGGGTTAAGGAACAAAACCCCTTCAGTTAAAAAAGTACTTTTTTTCTGACATTGTATCTCGTTTTTACGGATTGGACTGGGAAATTTTAGGAAAGCAATGTACTGTGTATGATACCAAATTTAGTTGGGAATGGGAGTAAAAGATGTGATCCAAAGCCCATCGACATAGCTCAACAGAATTTAGTTTTGCTAAATTGTTTACAAACAAATCCAAAAGCTCCATTTTTTCAATTTGAATGCTACAAAAATGAGCAGGAAAAGTAATCCTGTAAAGGAAGGGACTATGCTGTTAGGGTTAACACAATGAGAGAGCACTAAGAAATGCTGCAAATACTTGCATTAACCTACATGAGTAGTTCTATTGTACTTATTATGCTTCAGAGCAAGTAGGAACACAGAACATATTTATGTCTTTGCAAGAACACAATGTGTTTGGGACTTCGATCAGTCACTAGCTGTAGTCATTGTGTGAGTCTTTTGTCTCTGTGAGTCACAAAAGACTAAAATCACTGAAGGCAAGGCTCAACCTTATTCCATACGGTTCTGGAAGAATTGTAATTATCCTTTTCAGATTTGTACTTCGGATCTGAAGAAAATTAAGCAAAATGCATGTCTTGGCCAAATGTATGAGTTCAGAATAATAAAATAATGAGATATAAAAAGTAATAAAGATTTCCGGGAAAGTGTCTAAGAAGCATACTCTTTGTTCTGTATGCACAATCAATTTAGAATTCATAGAAATAACCGGATGAACTTGTGCATGTAACAAATAATTAGCATTAGCTGTGACAGTTATGGAGGTTATTGGGAAAGTTTTAAAATTGGAAGTCCGTTTCTTAGTTGGGGAAATTTACCTATTTAGCTGATAAACTGCTTAATGGGACATACAATCTTTTATGTAATATTTAACTCAATACACATTTCCTGACTGAAACTTTCTGTTATTTTGCAGATGATATCCATAGAAATGGAATAAGTCCTAGAACTATATTCTTAATCTGAAGGTCAAGCATTAAATAGAATATGAAATGAAGAAAAATACGAAGAAACTAAACAGTATAAACTCTAGTTATGTATTATAGTGTGACCATAGAATTATGGGTACCTCTAGAAATCCCAGGAGTCATGGGAATAATCTTAATTTGGAAAAATAGCTGAACTCACGATATATTGATTACAAGGTACTCCAGATATGTGTTTTGAGAAAGCTAAGAAGTAATAAGATTTTAAGTATCAGTGTTTATTTCTGAATATTTCTTAGTCTGTCTACTTTGTTTATATATGGTTTTAATATTTTTGAGACACTGTCACCAACAAGAAATGTAATATGTGTTGTATCTTCAATGTTTGAAATTTGTGGAGTTTTTTTGTTTGTTTTGGAGTTTCTTTCCCCTTATTTTTCTTATTTTATTTCCCAGTGCAATTCCTTCCTTATGGAGCTCAGAAGATTCATTTCTCTTAGGAACATTCTCTTTGTTTCCAATTTAAATATATTTGTATTACGCTATTTTTGAGAGAAAGCAATAAATGTAAAAACTGAAGACAAAATATGTCCTGTCATTATCTATGGGATGAATTCACTTTCAGAAAGATTTGTTTGAGCAGAAGAAAAAAAATGGCTATTTTTAAGGCAGTCATTTGTGAGGCCTTATGTATGAACAAAGTGAAGCAAATTTATATTTTGAAAACCCTACAATTTAAATAAAGAACAATCCAAAAACTTTAAAATGTTTAGATAGTGAGACAGAATATATACTTATTGAGTGGGGAAACCAGAATGGAGTTTGCAAAAGGTTTTATAGTCATGGATAGCTACAAAAAAAATGAGGAAAAAAAGAGGGAAAAAATCAAATAAACCCAAGTAATTAATAGGTACTGTTTATATTAGATTACGCATTTGTAGAATGTGACTGAGTACAACGCATACAATCAAACAGATGTTTTTCACTTAGTATCAGGATATGTGGATAAGTTCCTTTAATAACATGAATAATCTCATAGATCTTACTAGGACAACCTGTGCAGATAGAGTGTTTGTATTTAATTGATACAATGTGCTCCAAAAGAGAATTCAGGCTGATTCTACAGACCATTGATGTCAAGCCATTCAACATCATTTGTGGGGAATATAAAGTAAAAATTCGTGGAACATAGATGTTAAGAGCCTGACAGGATTTTTAGTAAAAGATATAGGTAACAATAATATGATAGAAGTCTGAATAGCTAGTCATTGTGGACTCAATATGACTTGAAAATGAAACACATGGAGAAACTCTAGTTAGCCACAGCACATAGGCGTTGGCAAACAGCAGAGAAATAGGATTTTTCCTTTTTTACTGTGAAATCATTGAAGTGAGTACTATTTAAAACTTTTCAACCAAAATTATAATAATAATTTCTGTGAAGTAGTTCCTAACTATTTTACTCAAGTGGTAGAGGAGGCTTGTACACACAGAATTGAATTTGCAAAGAACTCCCTGTTTTGATCTAACTAATTTTCTCATGGTTAATGTAGTTTTTGTAATTCAGTTTCAAAAGCGACAGATATAAGCCATACCTCAAGTCTTTTTTAAAAAAATAATTATACTTGGAAATTTTAACATGCTGACTAGGATTTTCACAGTATTCTGTGAGCATGGGCTCCAGAAGGAAATGGTGGGTGATAGAGGTCGGAGATTCCCTCTTGCAGGAGATGGAGGCACCCATGTGCCAGCCAGACGTGCTTTCATGGAAGTTTTGTTGCTTTGCAACATCTGGGATGTTTTTACTCAATGGTAATTGAAAGGTTGTGGAGATCAGGGAAGGTGCCGGATGAATGGAAAAGGTAACTGTTGCACTCATCTTCTAAAAGAAGAAAAAAGATATCCGGCCAACTAGAGGGTGGTCCTTTGACAGAATGACTTTCCTTCCTTTGGTCTCCAGGGAAATCATTGACCTCTGGAAGTGACATGTCTAAACATATGTGAGCAGCATGCCCTGGCAGCAGTGAAGGCTAAGAGTGTATTGGGGTGACTGTAGCCAGGAAACTGAATATTCCACTTTGTCTTCAATTTTTCAGGCTACATACAGACTACTGCATACAGTTCCTCACCCAGAGCAAGAAAGGCATCGTCAGACCGGTGCAAACCTAGAGGATGGTCACCAAGATGGTTGGGAGTAGAATACTTGTCCTGTGAACAGGGGCTGCACCTCAGAATATAATTGAAGTACAAATGCCTGTAATAATTAACTACTATTTAAGCAGCATGCCAAAAGTTTTTGTAATTAATTCAGAGTGATGAAACTTCTCTATCCATTTAAAAATGTTATAAAAAACGTTTAATCAAGATTTAGCTCAATCAAGATTGATTATGCCAAAATCAATCAAAGTGGTTATAGGTTTGTAGGTCTCCTTGAGTCAAGGAAGTTCAGGAAGACCCTCACAGACCAAAGGTAGTCCACCCGGACTGGATTAGAGTACACATGTGGGATCATACAGACCAATTGTTAAAAAAACAGCATAAGGATATGTATCCAGAAATCCCTTTAATTTCGGTGAAGAGTGGCTTTTTTGCACTGTGTTAATGATACAAGTTGAGCTGTTCAGAGTCTAGGAATCTATTGAGTGTTTGCTATGGCTCAAATAAAGCTTTATTTTACAGTATTAGACCTGGGAATGCTTTTTCCTGGTGTAAAAAGACCCTTTTAATTCCAACAGAAATGGATGGCAGCTTTGGAAGAATTTATACACAAGATTTTTATATGAATTACTGGCAATTTGCTTATCAATTTGCATTTAAGTAGATTTCACACAGAAATTAAGAGATAGACTGTACATTTGACATATAGGTCACGAACTCATTTTAATAGTTATAATGAATTGCCTAAGTCAAGCATTTCAGCCTGAAAGGTTAAAACAGCAAAGAACAGAAGGGCTTTCCTTTTCTGTTCCTTCAGCAATTTCTAGCTAAAACCCAAAAAAGCTATAGATTATTGCATATGATTTTGTCACTTTGCATGTAATTAAGAAGATATTTATGGATTGTGATATAAAAATTCCACGTAAGGCTAACATACATCCTGGAAGTGTCGTAGGTAGTTCCTCTTAATGATTTATTACGGCTACTAACAGTATACCACATTGACCTGTGGTTTGCATTGAACACCAACTGCCATCTTCTCTGATGCATTATTTGCTAACATCATTGCCTCCAGATACGATAACACATTTAGTTGAGAGTGGCAAGGCATTTCCTCTTCATGATATTCCAGGTTAAGGACACTTGTGAAATGATTAGAAGAAATAGCAGGCAGTTAAGGGGAACTGAATTCTTACTGGCCTGTGGATTTCAATGAGAATAAAGAAAACAAAAATACCAAATATATGGAAAATATTTTAATTTATCTTTCACAAGTTGTAGATTCCTTGGTTTTGGCTGGAAAACAAAATGTCACAATAAAATGAGTTTCACAGTTGTAGTATCTCTGATTTAAGTGAACAGATAAGCCTTTTCTTTCAAGTGTAAGGAAACTGCAAGATTTACACAAGACTTTCAGATTTAATTCTGTGATTTTATTTAAGTACTCTATCATGGTGATAGATTTAGTTGTTCTTAATTTTTTAATGATTAGTTAACATGGAAATAATGAAACTGTTTCCCTGTGAATTAAAATATATCATTGACCAAGCTAGAGACACCACAGCTTTATCTATCCTCTAACCAAACCCAAAAGTGATAGGAACATGGACCAGAGACATGCAGGTTTTTTTTCTTGCGTTGCTTTGGGCTCAGGCTGTCCATAAGTGGCAAGACACTGTACTATAGTGAATTGTGGATTTACCATCTTAAATTATGCTTGGAATTAAGTGGGCAGTAGGCATGTGCCCTAATTAAAGAGATAGGAGGCATGAAGAGATGCTGTGGTTTGTCCCAGTGGCATAATTTGATAATTGTTGATTTGTATGTGTGCCACAGAGTGATTGGCACAGGCTAAAGATGGAATGTTTCCTGTGAAAATTCCCAAGTGGAAATAGTGCTGAACGCTTTTAAAAATCATATGCAATAAATCTGGAAGTTGCATTAGTTCTGGAAGAAGACATTAGTTCAATGTATGGTACCATGTATGCAGCGCACAGGTGCCTTTCTTCACAACTACTAAATCCACACCTGGGAGCACTGAACTTCCACTGCATGTGCAGGCAACCTGTGTACTGCACAAAAAAATATTTCCTGGGAGCATCAGTCTGTAATTCTGCAGCCTATACACCGGCACAGCAAGGTTATTTCTTTGAGGATGTCATAGTGGAAACACTTATCTAGCATGAACATTTCAGTCTGCAACATATTGGTGGAGCAACTGTGTATTACATGTAATTTATCTGAAATCACATTTAATGTATGAACAAATCCTCGAAAATGTTCCTGAACATTGGGTAAAATCTGTGGTAATGTAAACTGAGAAATTTGCATTCTGCACTGATTCTGGAGTCCCGTGATGCCCATCTTTCTACCTTTAAGGTGGAATGGCTTTTATATTTTTTTTCTAGCCTCTGTTAGTATCCAGCTGGCAATTTATTCCGTGTGCATAATTCTTCTATATTTAAAGAAATACCTCCCATTTCTCTCATTTTTCTAAATCTTACCTTTTTTCTTTTAAATAAATGCACTTTATAAAGGGAAAACCCCATAAAGAAGAGAAAAACTAGGATTTTGTGAGCTAATACTAAAGCAAAGTGTATGGAATCTTAATACTTGCATAGCTTGTTTTAGTTTTTTGGTTTTTTTTTTTAAGTTAATTGTGCAATAGAAAATGATATTGTAGGCTATTTACATTTTAAACCTAAAATAAAAATAAATGGAGAATGCAAATTAAGGTTTCCATAGCAATAGTAGTCTACAAGTGCTGTAGATCTGAAGTGTTTGCAACTGTCGACTGGACTACTGTGTACTTCGATTAATAGTTTATGCATTTGATGAGTTAATGGCTTTCTGGAAACCTCTAGCTGGTATGTTTACTGACTGTAATGGAATAAATCAGCTCATTTCCAATTCGGTATTGTTTTCCATCAGTTTTTCACAGCTTAAAAGTTTCTATTTATTAAAAAATTAGAGCTTCAGCCTTTTTACTATAGTTACTATTAGTGTCTGACGTTTACTTGCCAATAAGATCTGGGTATATTCCCCTCTCTGTTCTTGGAGACTTTTGTCTCTTTCCGCCCTGCCATCATCCCTAGTTATTGTAATTAGACCTAGTTGAAAAAACAATAATTGCTTATTCTCTATTGTCCTTAATAAATTAGAGCTAAGTATACTTAATTGTTAAACATGTCCTTTCCATTGGTAACACAGCGATCTTTAGATTGTTTTCAAATTTTATATACCTATCCTTATATATGTTTATGTATACATAAACTGTTTGACCCTCTTAATCCTGAAAATGTTAATAGCAGTCTTAGCCTTAGTTAGATGGTTGGCTATCTTAGTTATCGTCTCCAACTAAAATAAGTAAATATAAAAGAAGACTGTTGTTTTAATTTTGTAACCAAACCCTCAAAACCAAGTAATTTTAAAACCTGGAAACTTTAAAGGATGTGGTGAGAGGCATGTCAATCACAACCAGAAGACCACTGTTACCACCGGATCTGATTACTGCTGGTTGTTGTCTCCAGGAGGACAGTAAGTTTCAGTTCAGTCACATTTCATACAAGTCACATCTCATTGATTTAGAAGGAAACCTTTTACAACCTCTGGATAGATATTTGGGCATTGAATAAAATTTTCATATAGTGATAGAGATGAAGATGAGAAACTGGGCTTTTTACCTTGCAGCTGAGTGTAGCACGGTGGCAGCTATTGTTCGATTTTTAATGCTGAAAGAACTGAGGCATGGACAATGACCTAGACATACAGAAGGGATTTTCCAGAGACATTCTCAAAGAAGCTGCATGGATATTAAAGAGTCATGCTTTTCCCATTTTATGAAGATTTTAATTTACTAGTGTAATGCTCCAAACTACTGCTGGTGTATGTATGAATGTGGACCTTTGCTGTAGAATGTATTAGCTGCAGGCTAGTAATCTACATGTACGTGTTCTACAGACAAAGCAAAAATAATTTATATTTCAAAGTCCTGATAGGTGGGA
>VXAK01029427.1:0-11757 GCA_013399435.1 Arenaria interpres | reverse complement strand
TATATAATGCAAATTAAGGATGAAGTTAAGTGTTTCCAGAATAAACATGGAATAGGGTCTTGACAAGTTCTTTTCATTTTGGTTCAATGCCCTCAAGGCAATTTATTTCTGTTTGTTTTTATGCTCCCAGATCCATTTTACTATTACTACTTGTTTGCTTTGTTATTTCACAGTTCCCGGCTGTTCCAAACCAGCCAGGACCATCCAAATTTAAAAAATAACAACAACAAAAAAAAAAAGGCCAGCAATTTTCTCAGGGAATGGAGTTTCCTCTGAATCTTTTAGGCCTGTGTGTCTGCAGAAAGCAGCTTCCTCTTTTTTCTGTATTCTAATGAGTTCCTCTAATTGGAGTAACCCACACCATATGATTTTGAATAAGAAAAGTAGTGGAGACAGTAGCGTTCTCAGGAACAACATAGAACACTTAGACTTCCTCCCAAGGAGTTGGGAAAGTGCTCACTCTGGAGACATAAATTGTGTTCGGACGCATCTACAGTTTCATTTGTATTGAAAAATATCATCTCTGTTTTCCTGTGAAATAATATTGGTTCTAGATTCATTACAAAACTCTGTTGTTCTTTCTCTTTAACTGATAGAGCTTTCCTTTGGTTTTGCTGTTATTGAAGCTTCTGGATTTCTTGTTTCTTTACAATGCCAAGTTAAATTAATGTGATGGATTAGAAATAAATACTGGCCAAGAATGTGATGAGGTTTCTGCTGTTGCTTGTGGGTCACAAATACGTTTTTTTCTTCCTTGCTCCTTCTAGAATATTTGTATGGTTGCTTTTCCCTGACCCACTGCATTTGTCCCTTCCACTGGATGTTACAGAAAAGTCAATCACAACAGGATGTGTTGCAGGGATTTAAAAGAATGGATGTGCATTATCTTGCCTAATCTCTTTGAGTGGCATTATTAATTATGATTTTTGGACTTATAGCATGTCTTAAGCTTGTTAAAAGTTGCTGGAAATTGTCCTATAACTACACTTCTTCGTTATTATCAAGGACTAGAACAAGTAGTCATGTCAATTGTTTCCAATCCCATGGTCCCATTTTTGATATCTTCTGACTTCTATTATTTGAGTTAAAAAGGTCAGTTTGCATCTTCTATTGAAAACTGGGAGACCTAAAGTAGTTTCATATTTGGCAGATTCCCACACTGTTCATTCATAAAAAACCCTACATTTCAGTAGGGAAAATTTTCTCTACAAATAGCAGGAAAAGTTGTTGCTCTTTGATGCACATAGAAATTTTTTTTTTAAGTACTCTTGGTTGTCATTTATTGAAACTCATATATGTTTTGAATAAATCTTACTATAGTTCACTTCAGCAAATTATTAAACAAATTTCCCCAAGGTAAAATTAAATTCTGGTACAGTATGGGAAAATTAAAATACTGTTATTGCTCATTTCTAAATCGGTACATTATTTTAGGGAGGTAGTGTTCAGGCAAAAGAAGTACACCAATTTTCCAGGAAAACTATTACAATTAACACTTGAATAATACCCATAATAAAATTATTTTAGCTGTCCTTAAGAATTGTATAAACATATTAATATTGTCTAAAAATAATTAACATGTTAATATTGTCTAAAAATAATCTTCTGTAAATATCAATAAATACATTATAAAAGGACAAATTGTTATAGGTTTGCATTAGACACTGTTCTTTCTCTAAAATATTCATTGAAATGTGAAAAGCAAGTCCAGCTGTATAACTACATAAGAAAAATAGCCATATTTGAGGATTTTTTTGAATATGTTTTTGGTTTTCTGGCTCAAGTGAAGAATCATCTGCCAGGTTTTCCTTAGAAATTGTCAGAAAAACAATTCCCACTGTCATTTTAACACAACATAAAACCAGCAATAGCAAGAGGTGAATTACTTACACAGAAGTTTAATCTCAGTTTGCTGGATTAGAAATTCTTCCATTTTATCCCAGAAGAAGAGCAAATAAATACTAACCAGCAACTAGCAGAGAAAGTCTCTCATTTTAGAAGTTAAAGAAATACTTCAAAAACTCAGGTTTTAGGGCAAGCACTTGGTCTTACCAATGGGACACAATCACAAATTAATCGTTTAGTTTTAAAACTGCCTTTCAAACTTTTGATGAGAAAATAAGTCATGACATGCAATTTAGTGTTGGTAAGCACTGTGAATGGACGGATGCCTTACAACTGACCAAAGAAGCTGTCATTAACTGGAACAACCAAGATTCAGGAGGGATCACAGGGAGGCCACAAGTGTTACGGAGACAGTCTTTGTAAACAGGGAGAGGGACATACTCATCTTTTCAGGAAAACATCAGTAGAGAGGCTTTTCAATACTTTTGGGTAAGTGAGACAGAAGGTGTAAATGCAGACTTAGTCCTTTGGTGGACACCAAGCAAAATAGTTGTGGAGAACAGTAATAAAGGAAGAGACGTTCAAGGACTTTATCGGGAGCAGGTTTACCATGATAGAGAGGTGGCTGACCATAAAAAACAGTTCAACAATCCTCCCTCACAAAATGGAATGAGATAATTAATTTATTAATCCCAGAAAAGAAAAAAAAAAGAGATATTTAAAAATGAATGGATACTATTTCACAAATCAAATTCCATCTATTGATTTAGTTTTTTAGGAGCCCTTGGGAAAACGAGGCATGTGATGGCTGGATATGGAGTCGCTGTGATTGTGCAAGACATAGTGGAGGCACGCACGTACAAACATTGGTGGCTGTCATTAAATAGCCACTGTGAACCACCTTTTCTCTAATTTTGTAGTAACTGCAGTGGTTGAGATTTGATTTCTTTTATTGTGTTTGCAATACACTATCTGTGCTAAATGTTCATTTGTGGTTTTAGTGAAGGGACTAACAGATTCGTTAGATGCGTTTTTTTCATACTTGATAATTGCAGCTTAAATACCATATTAATTCCAAAATATGATTGGTTCATTGCCTCTTTTTTTCTGTTATTACTTTAATTTGAACAATTCTTTTTATAAGACCTTGACAGAATGAAATAAGCGTTGATACCATGGTTTTTGCCAGGAATGATTTTCCTTTGCCGTACTATACTTTATTCTATACTGTATGCTGTTACACTAATTAGAGCTGAGTGAATCTTACATATTTTTTTTTTTAATGGATTCTGTCCCAAACCATCTGCTGTATATGTACTTTCATCTGGCCCATCCCAGATCCACTTTAAAAATGTCCAGACATAAACTAACTGGAGTTCAATAAACTATAATTGAATTTAATGGGCATAGGATTGGTAAGAGGATGTTGGCTGGGAAATGAAAATCTACTTACAGAAAATTCTGGCCATTAACTGTAACAGTTCATTCAGGAAATCCATGTTCAATTTCTTGGTCTGTATTGTGCGGTATGACTACAATTTCCAAATCCGTGTATTCTACAAAAAGCCTTTTTATTTTTGGCAGGAATGCTAGCCGGTCCTGTATTTCAAGCATCACTATATTGGATAGAAGAATTCCAGAATAATCCCAATGACATAGACATTGCATTATTTGGAATGGTATTTTCAGAAATTAAATAATCAAAGAATATTAAAACCAAATGGTGATTAGAGTCTCATGTATCTGTTTATTTTGTCAATATTGTGTTACTTTAAAAAATTCTGTGCCTGTTGAATGTTGTACATACTATTTCCTCTCAGTGGAGACTAAGGTCAAGACCAAAGATATTTATTTTATGGATAATTTTCAGATCTATGTTGTACATGTAAGAAAATGTATTACATTTATTAATGGTGATAAACATTTTCATAAGACCTATCAGGCCCCAAATTCTGATTCACACATGCATATATATGTGTGTATGTATATATAAGTTCATATTCATATTTATTTGTGTATAGATAGTTTCTTGGTATTGCAAAACACCATTCATTCACCGGGATGTATAGACACACACATATATATAAAAGTTTTTTCTTTATAAGGTTTACATATGTACAAGGTTTTAAAAATATTTTTTGTATAAGGTTTTAAAAATATTTTTATATAAGTTTTTCTAGTGAAGTTTTACTATAATGACTAACTTTGAAAGGATCTTCTGCTGACAGTCAGGCATCAAAGCTTCTGATCCAAAACTGCATCAAAGCCAGTTTTGAATGTTGCACTGAACATCCTGAAACTTTTAAGTTCAGCCAAGCATTGAGGAAGTACAAAAACAAAAGCCTTGTCAGTCAAGACTCCCAATCATATGGAATAAATAAACTTTTAGAACACTTCTGAAGCTACCAAAAAAGATCACCCACTCCACAGTTACATTTTACTGGAGCAACTTTTTGTTGTACCTAGTACAAGACTTTTGTTTTCTACGAACAGGAAATGACTGTGCTGCCACAGAATATAACATCCAGGTACATTTACAATTAAGGTTATAAAGAAGCAGATGAAATAGAAATCTTTGAGTGGAGTTCCTTCACATTTAACTGAGATTTCTATTTTGTTTTACAACATAAGTAACTTGTATGGTCTTTTTCAAGTGCTGACATATATACTGTCATATGTGAATGCAGTGATCTTTTATAAACTGCATAATATTTGAAAATCCAAAAAATATAATGCAAACATAACATAAGCTCCATCATATTTGAAAAGTCATGGCATTCAGGTGAAGTCATCAGTGACTGGAAAAAGGGAAGCATTGCACCCATTTTTAAAAATGGTTTAAAGGAGGACCCTAGGAACCACTGATCAGTCGATCTCACCTCAGTACCTGGTGAGATTATAGACCAAATCCTCCTGGAAGATTTTTTTGATACATATGGAAGACAGGGAAGTGAATAGAGACAACCAGCATGGCTCCACCACTGACTTTACCTGTGGGGTATATTACACTTGCAAGGTGTCATTTTTAGAAAGTCATTAATTCTTTCCTCCAAACTTGAAATACTATTGGCTGCTTTGTGATGCTGGACTTTGGCTTCCAGAACTCCTTCCTTCTATAAATTTTAAATATCATGATGATGGGACCAGAGCAGTGTCCATCTTCAATCTCTTCCTGTCTAGAAATTCTTTGCTGTGAGGGTGATGAGACACTGGAACAGGTTGTCCAGAGAAGCTGTGGATGCCTCATCCCTGGAGGGGTTCAAGGCCAGGCTGGATGGGGCTTGGAGCAACCTGGTCTGGTGGGAGGTGTCCCTGCCCAGGGCAGGGGCGTTGGAACTCAATGATCTTTGAGGTCCCTTCCAACTTGGACCATTATATGATTCTATAAGCTAGGTTTACAGGACCTGAAAGTGGCTGGAGATGCGTGGCGTGGTGGGTGCTGTATTCAAGCTGGGAAAGCTGCACCTGGGATGAGGATCTAACCTCGTTTTTCTCGGTTGCTGAGTGAGGCAGCCCAGGACCCTTCCTTTTCTGTTTCTGTTCTCGCAGTCGCTTGTCTGCTTCCCTCAGTTCCTCGGTTTCTGTCTGGGATTTGAAGGTTGGTTGGTTGCCTCTTCGTTAGTCACAATTGGCCTTTCACTGCCTTAAGCCAGAATTACAACATCTTCCTGATTTTGTCTCAAAAAAGCAGGTGAGTCGTGTGAAAAAATAAAGGTGTACTCAAGAGTGGCTCACAAATTGCGTGAAATTTGTATTTTTACTGAGGGAAGCAAAATGTCAGAAAAATTATACAGCTGATTCAGTGGGAGGAACTGAAAACTTTTCCCATTGTTCAATTGATTTGAAATGCCTTTTTGAGATACTTAGATAAGCAGAGCAAATAATACTTTTTTTTTAATGGTTATCCATTACTGAAAACTGTAATCCCTGCAAAATTCAGACTATGAAACTGAAACGTTTTTGAATGTGCTAAGGACATGGCCATTTGTCTTTGTGCACCATCAATTAGTCTACTTATCATCCCAACTTTTGGTATATAAAAAATCAAAACAATTTAGAAAACATTCTAATAAGAACCTAATGAGCACTTTGAGCAAAGCAAAAGAGACAGTGTGGTTTCAAATTCTGAAACAAATGCATTTTGGGAAGATGTGAGTGATAAGGTAAAATACTGACTTAGCAGGATGCCACCAGTACACAGCTAAAAGGTAAAAAGAATATAAAACTTGTGTGACGAGAGACCAAAGCTTATCAACTGGAAACAAAAAAACTTTTTCTACTCTTCCTCTTTGAGAAGAAGAAAAAAAACTTTAAAATGCCCAGCAGGATAGCAGAGCTACAAAAGGACTCTAAAGAACTAAGTTTCTACAAGAAAAAGCAAATAGTTCTTCATGGAACTTGAAACGCAAATCAGTGACAATGTAGAAAAATATCAGAGACTTCAAAATAAGTCGGGGGACAAATTGTTTTGAGGTATAGAAATCTCACAGGAAAACAGAAGGACCATTTGTTCCAGTAAATTGACATAGCAAGCTCTGCTCCAGAAAAATCACAACCACTTAAAAATAGATCAAGGACACAGCTGAACTCAGGCAAAACCAGAGACTATGGATTCTAAAACCTCTTTGGAAAATGAAATAAATTCCAGCAAATTCATTTTGTGTAATGGATATTGTACCCTCTGTGGAAATGAAAATCTGGTAAACTTTTGCTAATTCTCCAAGAAGTTTTGACTGGTTGATTGAGGTGGGTTTTATTTTTGCTTTTTTTTTTTCGTTTGTTTGTCTTTAAAGTCTGGTAGGACTAGTTCCCGGGTACTAACTGTGAGAATCGTGAGCCAAGACTGCTGAGTCACACTTTATTAGGTAGACTGCAACTTATCACACTTCATTTTACAGGATTCACAGTTCAAAACTATCTGACCGTAGCAGCGGTTTGTAACGGTGATACAGAGATGCTCTCTTTTTGCTTGTGCTTCTAGAGATATTGTGTCTGTTTAGTTGCAGAGCTCCGCTGAAACTGTAAATCAACTGGGCTGGATCTGTGCCTCAAGGAATGTGTTAAACTGGAATCGTGTTCATACTCACATAACTACGGACCTGAGAGACCTCTTACCCTCTCATTTAAGTTAATTATAATTTTTTGCCATGCCTTTTAAGGACAGAAAAATCAGGTCAATGAAAGATACTGTTTATTTGTCATGCAACGACACTGGTTTTATGTAAATTATGGTGCATGATTGGCAAAGACAGTGTCATCACCAATGAAGAGAGTTAAGATGGTTGGTCAAATGTGGATTAATTAAAGCTTCAGGATCAAGTGGTTGCTTGCACGTCATGCTGCTGCCATTGGAACTTATTTGGAGTCATTACAAATTAAATAACGTCAAATTGTGGGTGGAAATGTGTGAGTTTATCACGCCCTCAATAGATCAGTCAGAGCCCTATTCCCAACCGTGACTAAAAACTGCTAAACACCATAAGTTTATTAAAAGGGGCTCAAATTATCATCCATCTTAGTATATTTTTCAGCATATTGGTGTATTTTAAACTGTCTGCTTTGGCTAAATAGGAACAGGCTGCCATGAGTTTTCAGGATAATTTTAAACTTTGGAAAATTTGAACTTAACAAATGAATAAAATCTACTAGGATGTAATTTTACAGTAACAGGAATGTAACGCAAGGACAGTCCCTCCATAATAATGGTTTTTTTTCCTGCCTTGTGTAAGAGAAGTGTCCTAAAATCTGACGGATTATGCTCATTACTATTATAAATGTGCAGAGCAATTATCATCTCTGTTGTTTCATTTATATTTTTTTAAAGCAGATACTTTTTTGTGTGTATTGGGAGAGCAGATGGCTTCTTTGGTATTTAAAATGACAGTAGGAGTATTGATGATCCCAGTAGAAACTAGGAAAAGAGAGGTAGGAAACTGAGCTTTTGTACTTGATTGAAATGTCACTCTCAGATTTTATTTTCTATTTGGGCTTTTCTCCTTGTTTTTAAAGAAAAGCAAAAAACAAGGCAGCATCTTCCAAAAGCTGCTGTAAGCAACAAAGAAACAAAAGTTTATTCACTGTAAATATCTAACTTTGTTATATCATCTAAGTCTCTATGGCTTGCTCAGGAAAGGGGAGAAGACACCTCAACTCAGATGGCAAAAGAACAGTGTCAGAAGTGAAAAGAGATTTTTGAAGAGAAACAGACTGAGATGCCTGCTGTTTTTTATATCGGTATTGGCAGATAGTAAGCCTTGAGGTAAGATAGAGATATATGGACTGCTTTATAGTTTTAAAACCCGTAGCTCTAAGTGTGCTGGTTTTACTGTTAAAAACCACTTTAAGAGGAGAGTTTGAGCTGGTCACAGACTCAGTTTTCCTGGATCAGCATGATAAATGCACATGGAACCGACCCTTAGGTCTGGCCCAGGGTTCCGGAGCTGTACAACTGGTGCTGGGACTTAAAAAGGTACCAGGTCTAAGATTTGTAAATGAGGAGAAAACTGTAACTGTGGCAAAGCTGAAGCATATTTGCAGAGGGTCACAAACTGGATCCTTTCAAATCCACCTCACTTTATCCATTTCAATGAATGAAAAATGCCATTCCAGTTAATATTTAGCCTTTACAATATGCTAGTCCCCTAGCAATTTAAAAAAACGCAACAGAATGAAATAACAATGCAAAATTATTCAGTGTAGTAAAGGTTTCTAATTGAATAATTCTTTTTCAAAAGTTTTAGGAGGTTGTATTTTATAATCTCTTAATTGATTTACTTAACTTAGCAGCCAGAATCTCTCACAGGAGTTACTTTTAAAACACACAGTAAGAAATATTAATGAAAAAAGGATTATTGTGCTGTATCCCTGCAGTAGCACTTTATATTAAGTGACATTAATTGCTTAATAATGACTATATAAATTGCAATTGTACTTTCAAGGAAACAGCAGTATTTCCATTTGTCATAAATCAGAGCTCAGTAAATAATGATTGCTTTACAACTTCTGTGTTTCTGACTGCCCCAAACGTGCCAGAGTGTTGGTGTGTGTCCAGTTGATGCATCTTTAGTAACATAATTTTAACTTAAAACCCTAATATAGCAGGTTCGAGTAGCTCTGCTGGCCTTAAGTCTGCCAGGAATTCCATTTTAAATACCTCTTTTATGGAGATTCATAACCAAGCTGTAAAACTGGGCTCCAGCTTGAGACCTGGTATGTGTTAGGGAGGAATATCTTTCACAGAATTTCAGCCAATGGGGTTTATCTATTTAACAGAAAGAAAATTCAACAGTTTGGGCTTTTCATTACTGTAAAGAGTGTGGAATGCTAAATACAGTCCGGCAGAACTAATTTTTGTCACCAGGTCTTTACAGTTTGTTAATGACTGAGCATGATTTCGGATGCCTAGTTCCACATATGGGACAAAGTTCAAAAGAGAGGGGTTTGGTCTATTGTGGTCATTAAAAATTCATTAAAATCGCTTACAAGGGGAAGGCTTGGAAAGGAGATAAAGTCATTACTAAATAGAAAGCAGCACTAGGGAACAAAGAATCAGGACTGTCTGGTTTAGCAATTTCACTTTCAGACATTGTGAGAAACCAGGAAATAAACGTTTAGACCAGAAAGCTCTACAGAATATAAAGCTTTGTGTCTTTCGTATCTCCTCAATCTCCTTCTTCTTCTACATATGCAATACCTTTGGTTCAAAAGACCAGTGCCGGAGTGAATAAGATAAAAGGCATAACCAAAATCTTAGGTTGTTGCGTGGGTGCTGTGGCAGACAAATTTCTGACAACCGTGGAGTGGCCCAAGCAGTGGAGAAATGATCTTTAGGTTAGCCTAATAATTCAAAATAATAGAAAATATTTACTGAGTCCCTCTGTGGCCTCTGACAGAAAACAATCAGGGGTGCACGTGAGATGCGTTATGTATGTTTAGGGTGGGACGTGGGGGTTTTTTTTGGTTTCTCTCCAGAGAAGTAGAACAAAATTGTAATTTTAGGATAGCCAATCAAAGAAATATGTGGATAGTATTACAAAATACATGTGTGTGTATGTATTTTGTAAAGCAAGGCAAGCCCAGTTCTTTTAGAAAAAGTGTTTTAAAATATTCATCAAAATTCAATATGGGTCAAAATGACTCGCCCACACCTTCATTTAGGTAATGTTAATTGTAAATATGTTTCCCTTAAATTTCCTTTGACGTGTAGAAATAGAACATTTGGACATGTGTTTCCAGATTGGTTCCCAGTGTTTCTTTAAACTGCCTATTCAGATTCCTTTTACAGAATTCCATGGAATCAAAGTTTTAAAATGGTCCCTCTTTTTAATTATATCATACTACCTAGAGATTAACCCATTCCTAATTGATGTTGTTGTTATTATTATTTTTTAATTTTTTTTAATTATTATTATTTCCTGTACTTTTACCTCTTGATTTTCTTTTAGAAAATTGAGAAAGGCACAATTAAAAGAAAACTCATATAAGGATATTCTCTTGACATTTCTTTTTATTCTTTTCTATCTTTTCCCTCCTCTGCCTTTTTTTTTTTCTGTTTTTTTCTTCTCCCCTTTAAAGAGTACAGCAATATAAAAATGAGCACTTCCCTTTAATTTGCATGTTGTGTCACAGTCTAATGTTTGCAGAGGCACCACATGATCCTAACACTTGCCGCTGCCATCCCTAATATCTGGGTAGTTGTCACTTGGTAGAGAAACCATAAGGACAAGTAAAGTGTCTGAGATTTCAAGTTCAGTGGAAGAGTGCAGAAAGTCTGAAGTCGTGTTCCTTTCTTACAGTAGGACATCAGCTTTGATTTAAATGCCTGTTGGAGTTAAAATTCACATCCTGAATTTAATTTCTTAATTTGCCTGAGGCATCGGTCTCGCTGGTTTCCTTCAGAGGACAAACAGAACTTAAAAGCCATAACCTGAAGCAGTGGTAATTTAATGTACAAACTCAGATTTTATGATGTCATTGTAATAAGAGGCGTTTGAAATCACCTTGGGAATTTCAGCTCTTATTCAGACAGGTGAAAATGTACTGCTGGAGTCACTGAACCAGAGAAAAAGCAAAGAAGTGTGATTCAATAAGTCAATGGTAAGTCTATATGCAAGTTTTTTGTTGCAATCCCAGTTAATGTATTTAAATTTCCTCTTTCTCATTCTCTATTGTTCAGCTTCTCTTTATCTCTGGGTTTGCATTTGCTGTACGCCTTCACCAGTGCACAACGGTGCTGATGATTGCTTTAAAGCACTTCAGAAGTTTATTTTTCTTTCCCCAGCTTAGCAAACATGCCCTGCTTGTGTCCTGGTTTAAATGTAGCACCAGTCTCCTTCACAGCTGTCTGGCAGAGTTCCTAATTTCTCCACCAACTATATAAGTTATAAAATAAAAGCTAACCTCTAAAATTATCTTGTGTACCATTAGTGTTTTGTCCACATTCCTCTCTGCTTTTCAATCTTATGAATCATTATTCTTCTGGATCTTCAAATACATCAAGTCCGAGCTCCTTTTTCTCTCTTTGTCCCGTGTTGTCCTTCCCATTTCCAGATGTTCCCATCATTCACTTCCCTTATACAACTGTCATCCTCCTGTCTTCACCATGGAGCTCCTTTTCTATGCCATTTGGAACTTCCTTCCACCTATATTATGTGTTATAATTTTCGTTTTTTCAGTTGTATTGCAGTCCTACTGCATGTTTCATAATCTCTTGTGTGTTCTCACCCGGCTGCTAGACTTTGTGATTTTGCTCAATTGTGGTTCTACAACACTTGCTCTCTGTATCCAAGTTCAAATATTATGGTTCCTCTTACCGTGATTTGTTAGCTGCTAGTATGCAATAAACCCCAGATATTTTAGGATGAAAGTTTGTTTTATATTTGCAACAATCATTAAGGTCTTCCCCCCTCCGCC
>VXAK01029422.1:0-19115 GCA_013399435.1 Arenaria interpres | reverse complement strand
GTGAAATTCAGTGAAATCATGCTTTTACTTTGTAAATGTAAAGTCACTATGATATTCACTATATTTTAACGATGTAGGTCTTAAGAAAAAAAACCTCATTAAAATTGAAGTAGGGACCCATTCCTTTCTTACTTTTGTTGATTGCTCATTACTAAGCTTAGTAGGTGTTATTACTGAAAGAAAATACAGAAAAAATCCTGATATAAAACCCCCTTTCATCTTATTGGACAGTAGAAAATGCAGCTCAAAGACAATAAAAGATCAGTACAGTGTGAATGTTCTTGGGTTTCTTCTTGTGTGCAGCAGAAAGCAATGCTGAATTTCACTACAAATGATGGTATTTAAATTCTCCTTTTCCAGTTTATTTATCTTTTTGTCTGTCTATTTAGCAGAACTTCAATGTTTCCTGACATGCAACTTCAGTGACGAACTACAAATGTAGAAACAATGAGTGTTTCTGAGGTAAAAATGATGGACCTTCTAAGCAGACAAACTTCTGCTGAGGACACACAAGTTTCTCTTCGCTTAAGTCACATGAGTTTGACCTCAAGACTTTTCATCCGTAAAAAACTGCCACTGCTGCTGCAGTGCTTTCATTTGATCCACGGGCTGCTACAACTCCCCATCCTAACAAAGAAGGGCTATGTGTGAGGTAGATGTTAAAACATGAAACTGCAATTCAAAGTAATTCTAAGTATGAATCCCCTGGTACTATGGCAGCACTTAAAAGCCTCAGTTCTAGAGAAGGGGAAACAGAAGGATGAAAGATACAGGATAGTGTAATATTGTTGTGCCTTTCTGTAGACTGAAATCTAAGTAAAACATGTTTGCTTCTCCCAAGAGGCTTTAATTCTCTTATAGCTGGGGAACTGATGGTTGTGCAAGTCAGAAAGGACAGGAAGAAGTACCATAGCACACTCATCAGGGAAATACATACAACGGTATTTGTATTCCTGCTGCCAATATCCAGTAGGAAGTGAAAAAATAACACATGCCACACACTTATTTATTGTGCTGTTTCCAGAGCTAATGAATAAATCAGTGAGCAGGGCACATCAATAAGGGACAGAAATCATTATGGTGTGATTCTCATCAGACAGGGAACTGTGAAAAACACTATGTGCCTCAATGGCATGCCTCTCAAATTTACTTCTGTTTGAAGAGTCCAACTGCTGAGCATCTATTCCTAACTTGGAGTTTCATCTTTGTGGGTTTTATTTCATTCATTACCTGCGCAAGGTTCACAACTGCGTGGAAGATGCACTGAGAAAGTACCCACTTCCAAATATGTCGTGGTTTGAGCACTGCTCTTAGAAAAAAACACGTGTCTTGTCACCTAAACTGTGATGCAACTATCTTTTGTCATTTAGTACAGAAAATAATTGATTTAATATAGTCTTCAAGCACAATATAAACATTAAATAAGAACTGTTGGAAGACAAACAAACACAGGAGAAGGGAATATAATGGAAAACACACCACATCTACACAGTAATTTTTATTACTTTTAATAATACCTTTAATTTACTAATTCAGCTTCTGGCTCACCCATAGGTTTATCAGAACGAGGGCAAAAGTATGTGGGCCACAAAGTTTGGAAAAGTTAAGAGTGAGGTGTACGCATCCTTTTTTGTTTACCAAATTGCAATGTACTGCAATAGTAAGTGACCTCCAAGCCCTATGGAAGGTGCCCTCACAGCAGATGGAAGCATTATGCGCCGGAACGTCATTCACAAATGGCTGCAAATCTCAGTTGTAGAACTTGCCTGAATAGGAAATATCCGTAATACCTGTCAGACAGCCGAGAGCAGGTGTAACTCCAGTTCTTCTTCCACCGACCCCCAGCAGAGTGTGGCTGAGCCCCGCAGCCACAGTGTGGGCACCTTGGGGAAAGCATGTGTAAGAAAGGACAGAAAACGCCACAGGAAGAGGGTGAGAAGAGGAGCAAAAAAAATGCATGAGAAACAAGGGAGGGAACACCAAGGTGATGAAAGAAGGAAGAGGAACACCAAGGACTCAGTGCACTGGAGCAGAGGGAAGGGGAAGGACAGAGGTGCAGAGAGAGACTGCTGCCTCCTGACCACAACACCTCCCGCACCTCTGGCTTCCTCAAGGGGGTGGGTGTAACTTGCAGGGATATAAAAGAGGTGGGACGACACACAAGAGGCACCTGGAATGATGAAGAGCCTGGGAAAGGGGGAGGAAAGTTGCTTTCCCCAAGTGTGTCATGTTTGTTTCTTTTTCTGTGTTTTTTGTTTCCCAGCACCCGAATCAGAAATCGAACATTTGTATTAACTGACAATAAATGAAACTGTTTTCCTGAAGTCGAGTCTGTTTTTGTTTTCTCATTCCAACCAAAATTTCAACCAACCAACCAAACAAACTTTGAAGGAGTAGTAAAAGCAAATGAAAGCTTAATATTATCTCATTGCATTTATTGTCATAACGTTATGCACTTTAAGGAAATAACTATTCTACAGAATGACAAAACACTTTTTGACTACACATGGTTTAAATTCTGGAATGTAATTAAAATATTTCTGAACTCTTTCTTTTTAACTGAACAAAAAATAATATTTCTGGTGGTAGAGGAAACTGCTCTGTATTAAAGGAAAAAATGTCTACCAAACTACTACATACATGTTTACTAATCAGATTTCCTGTTTCAATTTAACTCCTTAATTGCATAAATATGCCTCTAATATATCTTTGCTTTGAGGCCATGGGAAGCGAGATTAAATAACTTTTCTCATGGATCATTTGACAATTTAAATATGCTAAGTTAACAAAAGATTATTCAGATCTTTTGCTCAGATACATAAAATATCACATTATGAACGATTTTAATCTGACTCGTTTTATGCATGGTATTGTTAAGCCACAGTGCATAGTATAAAAGACATAATTGAAAGACTTTACAATGTTTGTATTGTACTTTACAAAATCTTCCCACACACTAAACCAAAAAAGTAAAGCTTGTATTGTAACTCCTAGTTAATTAATGGAAGAATCCGTCCCCATTGAAATCATAATTAAAATGCAAAAACCAGAAATCTCACATACTTCATGACTCCTCTCAATATAAAATAAAAACTTCACCTAGGATGACAGCTGTCTTTTCCTTAAGTGAAAATTTTAGGTTCCACAAAGAAAAATCAGGTTCCACAAAGAAAATAAAAGCTTTAGAGAAACTTTTGTTAATTAAAACTGCTCTATAGTCAGCCTATGACTGTATGAACATCAGTGCCATAAAACCATTTGACAGCTCTCCATAATGAAGGAAAAGGAAAAAACCAGTGAAGACAGGGGTAATAACCGAAATCTGTTCTCACTTTGAATACCTTTACTTTATTCTTCATGTGGGCTATGTCAGTGTCTGTTCTCTAGATTAATATATGAACTGTTGTCATATATTGGCAAAAAGAATAATGTAATTAGATATTCACATGCCCTGTCATTATACAACACCAAAGTGGAAGCATAGTTTGACTTTTGAGTACAAGACCTCAGTTTTGCACCACTGTGCAATAAAAAGCCTCACCAATCTCTAATAATCTTTGGGTATGTTTTGATAAGAACACACAAAGAAAAAAATAAGGAAAAAGTGAAAGAAGTACTCTGAAATAAAAATTGAGCAATTGTGCAAGAATAAAAATCAATTGTTTTCTTGAAAATTCCTAGGAAGTTTGACATTTCCACATGATTATAATGTCTCCTTACTTTGGAAATGACAGTGCTGCCTTAACAGATGAAAAGCCATCTCCCATCTCCCATTTTCAATTTCAAGAACTGTAAAACGTACTCCCTCCAAATGACGTGTGTGCTTTTGTGTAAAATATTTCAATGATTGAACATCATATTCAACCTTTAAATTTTCAAACATATCAGAAAGCCTGTGCAATAGATGAAAACATGTAGCCATTGTTGACTTTTGGATAAGGTCACATTCCAGGTCCTTTGAGTGAAAGTTAGTTCATCTCAAAATTTGTCTTGTGCCTACTAGAAGCTTCTAGAATTGGAAATGGTCCTCATAACAATACAGGAAGACAAAAAACATGAAAGGAATTCTTTTTTAACTTACTCCTTTTGCATTAGCAGAGACAATGAAAGAACTGAAGACAAATTTTCCCATTCTCTGCTCATGATATATCCTACAATTCATGGAAATACATGGAAATAATGAACTTACTAAGGACATACCCTGTTTCAGTTTTCTCAAAATAAGTGATGGCTAGTCTTTGCTATGAAATTAAATCTAGCTAACATTGTGGACAACTCACACAACCTAGTGACTTTCAAAAATATGTCAGCTGTTAAATTCTACTAAGTGGAGAGAAAATAATATGGAATAATATTATAATACTAGTATGCTCATTGATGTTACTTCTTTCCCTGAATACTTAATAAAGCTATATTTTTAAAATTTGTTAATAATGCCCAGAAAAGGATAAGAAAAGCACTAGAAGCATGAGAGAGAGGTTTAAAATGAGGAACTATGCATAAAATAGAACTTAGCTTTGGATGGGCATTTGACAAAATCTTTCTAGAAAGACACAGAATCATATGAAACATTAAAGATATCTATTCATTCTTTACGCAAGAAAAAAACTAAACAATTTTATTGTATTTAAGATCTCCATCGTAACATAAGGAAAAGGGATAATCCAAATAACTGGAATACTGTTCCATTTATTCCTATTAATTTATATTTTCCGAATATTTAAAGTGTCGTTCTTTTCTGTCCTATACAAAAGAAGTGCTGTTTCCCTTATTCCATAAAAATATTATTATCACAATTATACTGTGTAATATAAAGGCAGTATCATAGTGATAATGAAGATGATGATACAAAGTTTATTTTACATAAATTAATTTTAAGAAAATATTAATTAATATACTCATTTTCTGTTTGGAGATTTTAATCATTTGTTCATTCATTCAGTTTGGTTTGAATACTTTCAGTCTCACTTGGAATCTGTGAAGAAAAACTGAACATTTTATCATATTTTTCTTGCATAAATTAAAGTGGAGATAGTGAGACCCAGAGAAAGTTTTGTGTAAATGTTTTTTCACATAACATAGAATATAGTTTATAACATAGAATAGTAGTTTAGTTATGGTTGTTAAAAAATCAATTTATTGCTTATCTTATTAGCTCTGAAGACATGTGCATCGTTTAGGCGCTACAACAGTAATTGCATTTCTCATGTGAATATTTCTTTTTTTCTAAGAGGTGAAACAAATTCAGTGGAATGAATAAATATGTGAAGTACTGAAAGCAGAAGCCACACAAAATTCACATGCAAATGTAATTTATTTTAGATAAGGCAGAGTGGATGTGATCAGAAAGACTGTTGAAGACATGGTCTGTTCATAAAGGTGAGAAAGGCCAGAGATACATGGGACAGATATGGATTATACTTGATCTTTGAGTCACTTCACCAGAGCTCAGGTGATTGTAGACTGAAATGTGCTTGTTAAATAAAACAAACACCAAATATTTGCTAATACACCAACCTCTGTCAAGCACTTCTTTAGCCAAAGAGTAGAGATTTACTTCTAAACCTGGTGGGAAGGCCTTGATTCTTACAGCAAGATGTGTCAGCTGGAGGAAAGGCCTGCTTGGAGAAGAGTAGAGAGGCAGAAATTATTATTTCGCTGAAATGATGCTGGATTATTGTTCACCCACACGATTCTAATCTAGTACAGACCAAATAAAAATCTTGGCACGTAATTATGGAGAAAAACCAAAGCAACACAAACAAAAATTTGTGTTTGGCCTGGGATGCAGTTGAACTCAGTCCGACATCATCCATTAGGCCTGGCTTGACCTCTGCATGCATGAGTTTGCTCAAACATTTTCCAAGTAAGGCCAGAGCCGTTAGCTAAAACCACCATCCAGTGACAGGTGATTTCTCAGATGCTGCGCTAAACTTGGTCATTGTTGCTTCAGCTGCAGCTGACAGTTGAAGAAATGGTTTATTTGCTACATCATGCTTGTTTGCTACTGCTTCCTACTACTGAGTTTATTAACTGCCGTCCAGATTACAATTAAGAAGTTCAAGATCTGGGGAGAGGATTGGCTTTCCTCTTATTCCTGCTGCTGGAGGGTGCAGAAAGGAAGCTCAGAGTGCAAGATGTGGTATCTCCTCGTAAACTACCTCAGCTCTGCCGAGCAAGAGCATGCACATGTGTAGTTACTCTATAAAGTAAGGGAGAACTTTCATGGGATTACCTGTTACTCTCCAGTAACTTGCTCAGTTATCAAAACTATTAACATTGTTCCTTAGTTCCTTATCTGCAAAATGCTGTTAACAGTGTTTATTTACCTCGTGGAAATCTTGTAAAGATAAAACACTGAAATCTTGTTGGTAGTCCAGGTAAGTTTAAACCCAGAATCTGTGACAGAACCTAAGATAGCTAAATCTTTTCCCAGCAAATCTACTGTTGCAGTGGGAGGACACTCCAACTGCAAGAAAAAACGCATTTAACAGTATTCTTTTTGTTGTATTTACATTAGTAAGTAAGCAGGCCAGCAACTATTTGGCTGAGAAGCCCATGGGGCATAGTGCAGATATACCACTATACCCCTGAGAGCAGTGCAGACATGTACAGAAAGTTGTTCACAGCTTTATTAAAATCCATACTAGGTACAGGTTGTCTGGACTGAGCTGACTGACCTGCACCAAACCTGTGCCGGAGGCCACCTTAACAGTTGAACAGTATGAGGAACTCCATTTCAGTTTTTAAGCCCACAACCTTGTTCTGCTCAGTTTAATTTTATAGATATAATCTCTCTGTGCACTTAACTCACCTTGTCTAGTTCACTAGAAGATGCCTTACAATTTCTTATCATGTAAGAGCCTAACTGAATGGGATTGCAGCTGTCCAGAAATTTATTTTGATAAGACAAAAAGAAAATGTTGGTGAAAACTATAGAATATCACGGAAACATGCAATTTTCATGGCAGAGAGATAAAAGAGATTTTTAGATAAAAAAATGAGGACATCATCCCTCTGCAACTGATGTTAGACTGTAGCACTTACCTAGGGAATGACTGGCTGGTATCAAGCCTCACTGCTTAATACTACACTGAGAGTAGTTACCCCCTTAACACAAGTATTGACTGTTGGCCTTCTGTTTGCTTTACAATTAAAATGAATTACAATTCTCCACTTTATTCAAGAAAACAAATAAATGTAAAATCTCAAAAAATCTTATTGGATGAATTTTTTTCTCACCTAGTAGCTTACTGAGTGTCTTCTGAAAATGTTATTACGTTTGCACATTAACTTTTAAGAACAAATATACCTTCATTAAGGACTCTTCTTGAGAACAGTTTGTCTGTAACGAGTCTTGAATCTAGAATGGTGAGTGATCTGAACCTGGATGGCCATGAAATAAAAAGGAGAAACAATTATAATTAAAAATCACATTGCTACCAAAAATGGAGGAAAAATACTCTTACAGGACAAAATGTATTCAGAATACTTCAATTCAGATAGGAAACTACACAAAAGTTAAGAAAAACAAAAAAAAAAAAAGAAAAGAAAGAATCAAAATATTTAAATACTGATATTATTGTAAGTCAGCTTCTGAAGAAAACATGAGAATATAAAGTCCTACATGAGATACAGAAGTATAGATACTAATATGTTACACATAGTTAAATGCTTAGAGTGCATCATCAAGTCAAAGGACAGTGGAGATAAAACCCACTCATTTTGACTAAGGTAAGATGATAGTTTGAGAGAGCACTGATCCAAATCCATAACCATCACATAAAATATTCATAGAAAGCACAGCGTGGACTCAATGAAAAAAAACCTTTTAATGTTTAATTAATTAAACTTTCGTGGCACTGTAATTTGTAATGAGAGTTGAGACAGACAATCTTAATTTCCCAAGGATCTGAGATGATCAGAATCTAAACCAAACATTAAAGTTTCAAGAAACTTTTCAATAACTACTTGTTTTAAAATATGAAGGTAGAGCATCACACAGGTTTTTGCAAGGTGTCTATGACAGTAGCAAATCCCACTAAATTCTAAAGTACTTCAGATAGGGTATTTTTTCAGTGGTTCCTGGCTTTTCAAAGAATTAGCCTTTCCTGACGTGAAAGCTCTCAGAAATCTTCCCTGTAATAAACTAGCCATTTTTTGAGGGAGCCCCTGGCAGAAGAATGTAGTTAAAAGAGGTCACCTTCATAGTGTGAAAATTGCCAAAATTCAAAATCAGTTTGAGTAGCAAGAAAGTCTTAAAAAAAATCCCTTAACTTATTGAATCTTTGAGTAGAAATACCTCTCCCTTTCACAGTAACCCACTCACCCTCTCAGGGATAAGGAATATTTGCATAGTAATGAGGAAGAAATAGTTTCCCCAAGGCATTCTCAGTGACAATATCCTTTATGTGGTGTGAATTTTCAGAAAAGTGCTCAGTCAGAATAAGGATTGTCCCATATTTATACACCTGACAATTTTTAAAAATACAACAGTATCTGGAAATGAACACTGAGAATCCACATAAATGGAAGAAGAATAAACATAAGCCTAATTTAAAAGCATATATTATTAAGATAAAGAATAGTCAAAAAAGGTAAAACCGTAATAATTAAATTTATTCTTTGCCTCTTTGTTAGCTGTGGAACTGAGAAAGTTCCCATATTGGAAACCTTTACAGGTAACTTAGGGAAGGTGTGGAAATAAAATGTTTCTGAAAATGAAATGCTAAAATACAACTTCCAGAGAAAATTTGTGAAATGAAAACCAAATCATTAGGACCTTATATATGCTCATGAATTCTAAAGGATTAAATGGTTTCTCTTCACTGTAGTGCATGATATCGTAGTTAAACAGGGCTTTTAGATCTGGAGGGTGGTAAATATAATGCCTTCACAAACTGAACGTAAGGGCTTACCTCATAGCAAATTGTCATCCTCATTTTACAAGTGTCTGGTGGGAGAAATAAAGCATGGATAAAGCATCTGCATTTTGATGCTAGAGTAGTGCCTTGTGACAGTAGATGACTGCACAAAAATTTTTTAAAATCAGTATATTAATAAATCTTGACTCTTCCAAGCATTCCTTACTGAGGAGATTTGTTAGGAGTTTTTGTAAGGACTGAGAAATTAGCTCTTTATATCAATTCCTTTGTCCCAAAAGATATTTTACCATTGAATCAATGATCATTTTCATAACCTTAAAAATAAAATAGTTAGCAATTTTCATTATGTTTTCCAAAGGTTTCCAATGACCCTTAGAAACACTGTGAGGGAGCTGATGCCCTTACATGAATATTCAAAACCAAAATATCTCACAAGATTATGTGAAACATTGAAATATTATTTGTCTCTCTCTGTTTTCTGCCTTGCTGCTTTTTTTTCCTGAGTCTCATTGTTAAAACGGGCAAGGCTAATTTTAGGTGCTAGCATAACAGTACTAAAATGTATGGACTCAAGTAAAACAGTTCATCTAAATTAGGTAGTTTGCACCAACATGCAACAGTTTATCCTAGAGTCCTTGTATGATTCTGGAAGAACTCTAGAAAGTCTGGTTTTGAGCTTCTACAGCATACTACAGCTCTGCTGCTTCTTTCACGGCGTTCTTTCAATATTCTAATATTCTCTTTTTTCTCACATTTCCATTCCTTGGACACCACTTGCTTGTCCCATATGTCCTACAATGCAGACAAAATGAGGCTCTTAATGTGTGCAGTAATGCTGGGATATATGGCCATGACCAAAAGAGAGATTATGGTTATTTTCCCTCAGAGAAGCGAGAGAAGAAATTGACTAAAGTGATATTTCTGTTTTTACTGTTGTTCATAGTTTTAGATGATTTTCAGACTGCAAAAGAAATATTCTCTTACCATTAACTAACATAGATCCCTGTAGAGGGCTTTTTTGATTGAAAAGACTGCATTTACATGGAAAGAAGGTAGGTTTGGTTTTTTGGTAGCTTTTTTTTTTTTTTTTGCTTTTTAATGAAAGCATAGATACATGGAATTCATCTGGGGAGTCTTTTCCTGTCTATCAAATGCAATACCACAAATGTTATTTATCTTCTAAATTGGATAAAATTATTGTTTAACTTAATTTTGTGACAAAAGCAAATATTTTTCATAGTATGGAGTATCTTGAGATGATGCCAAATCACCATGCTAAAGAGAAGAAAAGGGGATAATATGAGGGAGGGAACTTTGTATATATTAAGAAAAAAAAGAGACCCAAGTCAAATGATTTCCCAGGCATACTAGACTATAGATCTATGTGACAGGGTCTCCGTGGAATGATGCTGATTTGGTTCCTAATCAATAGAGAGTGTTGGTATCTGTTTGATTTACTAATTTCATTCTTGCAAAATCAGTTTTAGACTGCTGGGAATTTGATTGCATTTATTGTATGATTAATTGTGTCAGGGTGCTTGGAGCCCTGGACAGGCTTTTGTAATAATTTACATCTGATTTAAACAAAAAAATATTAAATATATTTTAGGAACTTGTAATAAAAGAAAACATTTTGTGAGATCTGGGAGAAAAATTATACCTCTGCTCTAGGACATGCATCGCTAAAGACTGATTTTTAAATTATTTTTTTAGTGCAAAGACTAAAGTAAAGCTTAAATTGAAATGTTTGCTGTAGAAACGCAATTGCTTCTTAGCCGCATGATCACTGAATTTAGTGCAATGTTTTCAGGAGCTCTATGCTCACCTAGTCCTCCCTACATGTATTTATTACTCCTCCCACTTCTTTAAATTCCCTTTTAGTAGGATGTGTCTGCCAAATCAAACATGAATTGACAGATATGCATGTACTCAGTTGTATTGGGTCTGACTGGCATGGGGTTAACTTTGCCCACAGCAGCCCATATCGTGCTGTGCTTTGTAGCTGTAGCTGGAATGGTGTTGACAACACATCAATGTTTTAGAAATTGCTGAGCAGTACTAGTGAAGTGTCCAGGCTGTCACACATGCACACACATGTATGTATAGGTGTGTCAGGAGGCTGCGGGGGAGCAAAAGGCTGTGAGAGGACATGACTGGGACTGCTGACCCAAACTGACCACAAGGATATTCCATACCATATGATGTCATGCTCAGCAATAAAAGCTAAGGGGAGGGGGAGGAGGGAAGGGGCACAGGGGATTTCATTACTGGGGTGCTTGTCTTCTGAAGAAACTGAAATGGCTGGACATCTCCTACTGATGGAAAGTAGAGAATAAGTCTTCTTTTTTTTCATTTGCTTTGCTTCTGTGTGCAGCCTTTGCTTTCTTACATTAAACTATCCTTATCTTACACATGAGTTTTTCATCTTATTTTCTCCCCCTTCTCTGCTGAGGAGGAGGAGTGAAAAGAGTCACTTCATGGGCACTTGACAGCCAGCCAAGGTTAATCGAACACACCAGTGAAAAAAATAAACCAAAACCCCCAAACCAATATCCATATTTACCTCATGTATGAAATTCACAGATGTAAGATTACTTGTGATATCAAAAAATGGACCTCTTTGAGGATATTATAAGGCTAGGGGGCACAGAGTAGCCACCTACATTGTTCTGTTCACTAAAACACGTGAGCCTCAAAACATCAGAAGCAGCCATTTATGGAGGGGGAAAACAGAACGTTGCTCAAGATATGGAAATTAAACAGGAGACTTTAAAATCCCTGCCCTTTCAATTCTCTTGTCATACCACAGCTGTGATCTCTTCAGGGAAACAAAATATGTTTGTCAGTCTGTTTCTCACCTCCATCCTTTATCTGTGAACTCTTTCTGACAGCCAGAGGAGACTGATTGTGTAATCCCTTCCCACCTGAATCAAATGAACCAGACTTTTCAATTATTTCATAATTTCCAGCTCAGTGAAACCTCAATTTGAATGAATATAAAGTCTGCATCAATCCGTAGAAAATCTAGTTTGTTTCCCTTCCAACTCTTACCACACTGATTTTTTTTTAATTATTCTTTGGCAAAATTAAGCAGTATATACTTTACTTCAGTACAAAAATCCACAGGAAAACCTAGGTACATGAATAAAAATTCTGATGGAGAAGACAATATTTTATATTCTCGTGTCACTTAAAATGTTTATACTGTCTGGATTGAGGACCAAGGCACCTACAATTTAATCCCCTGGATATTAGAAACAAAATACACTCAGTAAAATAAACATATCTCAAGATTTCCTGATTTCATTCACTCATATATTCTTCCTGTTAAACTTTAATAATTATTTAACTCATGTTCTTTAATCTTTTCCTTTTTAATAAGAAATGTGCTGACACAGTGTAAGGCTGCAACTTTTGGCTAGTCTTCCTTTTATTTATAAGTATAGAACTATCTGACATGTTACTTCTACAAATTTCTTTGATTTGGGTTACAGATCACACCTGCCACCAAAGTCACTCTTCCAGTGATCTATCTTGGTGTTATAATATGTGTGTACATCATATGTAGAGTTAGAGTAGGCGGGTAACAAAGACAACTCACTTTGGTGACATTTCCCTCCTCTATCCCTGTCAAAAATAAAAACAAACAAACAACACCCGCCCCCCCCAAAAAAATAAAATATCAAAAGCACCAGAATAAAAAGATTCTCTAAAAAAGGCTATTAATAAATACAACAGTAAGAAAAGAATTCAGGGGTTTTTTTTCCAATGCAATTACCTGCTGTCTTTCATGTACTTCATTTTGAAAAGTTTTAACGTAACTTTCTTTGTCTCCACTGATGTTCTTTTTCTTTTTTTAACCACATTTTACCCTAAAATTTGCCTGCTTTTTTAATTAATCATTTTGCAGAACTGTATGTCAGCTGGGTGTCAGCTCAGGCTTGGGCTCTTCTCTAGATTCTCACCTCTAACTGATTCACTTAGCCAAATTCTTTTGCATAATGGCTCAAAGATGTCTTTTCTATGGGTCCACATCACAAGTAACCTTGTGTATCATCTCTCATCTTGGTTATCTAAAGCATTCTTTCCATTTACCTTCATGAAATGCTATCATGCCTTTCTGGTAACCAGCCAAAAGGCTAATGCAAAGCTTTTTTCCTAGTCTGTCACTTAAACGTTAGAACCCTTTTTTTAACACTGTTCTAAGTCTGCTTTTCTGACAGCAGACTAGAAATAGACTTCTTATATTCACAGTCAAAGATCTTCTCTATCAGCTCTCAATTATTATTCAATATCAAGAGAAGGATTCTTGTCTATGACTAGCAGTTGAGTCAAAAAACCCACCAGTGATAATTATTATGAGACGGGAACTACATGAGTTCCAAAAGGAGGTGGGAAATTATCCTAACCTACTTTGCTGATGCTTTAACAAATGATTCCCATGAGCTCTTGCCAGCACATCACATAGACTAGCACAGTAATGGGTTTGACTCTCCTTCTGACTGATTCAGTTTTCATTAAATGGGAATTAAGTCATAAGAAATATACATGCTCTTTGATAAGTAGAAATAGTTTAATCTTCACCTACTTTTAAATCAGCTATGACAGTACATGACCTATAAGATAATGTTTGCTGAAAAATGCTTCAATTTTCTAAATATAGTCTGTGAAATGGAAGTTCTTCCTTCCTATTGCTATCTTAAAGAAAAAGAGTTCCTTGAGGGATCGCTCTAGTTCTTTTTTCCTATCCATTAGATATTTTATATCAACATTATACATTTAATCACTTATTTAAAGAAATAATTCTACTTTCCTCTTCTCTTTACAAAGTTAATAACCTAGTATAAAGCGCTAATGCCCTTTATCCACATAGGCAAAGTGCTAGTTGTTCGCCACAATCAGGTTCTAGAAAATATTCAGTTGCTGAAAGTATTTTCCCCTTTGGATTAAAATTACCAAAAAACTATATCATCTGTGTACCAAAAAGGAAAGCCAATGAAAAAAAAAACACCAACAAACTCACCCAAGCCCCCCCAAACTAACCTGAACACCTAAAAAACCTCTGGCATCAGATTTGCCACAGAGAATATAGACTTTTAGATCATTTGTCATAACAGTGACTGTAAAAATAAGGTAACTTTAACAAAAGTTATTTAACAAAGAACTACTGTTAGATTAGGGGAAAGAATACGAATATTTAAATACTGGAAGATAATGTAAGAAAAAACATTTTTACTGATTTTTTAAAACGGAAAGAAAAAACTCCGGACTTCTCTTTATTCTGGAAGTCCTAGAATCCTAGAATCATAAAATATCTCCAGTTGGAAGACACCCATGAAGAACACTGAGTCCAACTCCCTGCTCCTTGCAGGACTACCTAAAACTAAACAACATTCCTAAGAGCGTTATCGAGACACTCCTTGAACTCTGACAGGCTTGGTGCTGTGACCACTTTTCCTAATGCCCAAAGGTCCATAGAGTAGTTGATATCCCACTTGTGTTAAGCTCTATAAAATATTCTCAGATATTCTTCTTTGCTTAACTAGATATTAACTGATGAAGGTAAATTGTATAGTGCACAGAGCGCTTTTCAAAATACTTTATTTAATTTGTAAAGTTTCTCACCCTACTAGCTGTTTCAGATCTCATGACTGACAAGTAGGCATCTGACCCATTTGTAGAAAAAAAATGTAGTTTTGGTAACTGCTGAAAAAATACAAACCTTTTGTAAAAAATGGTTTTTTTGGGGAATTACAAATGAATTCTTGTAAATAATTAAAAATGTTAATCCTTTACTGTAACTGGAACACATCTTTCTTAAAATTGAAAAATCATTGGAAATTGAATAAAAACATCTGGTGATAGAGTCTGACAAGAAAAGGGACCTAAAGCGTTGTGTGATGGAATTGTCTCTATGTCATTCATTACTATTTAAAATCTTCATAAAAAAAAATCAAAATACTATATTTATTAACTGAATAACAATGGAATGAAAACTTCATATGTCATTATTTGCCTTGAATTGAATCCAGAAATCTTCATTAACCTTGAATTTAAAATAATCTGGGCATCAACAATTAAAAGTACATAGTTTGTTACACTAATTATTTTTAATAATTAAATACCAGCTACAGTACCAGAAAGGTAACCGTAGAGAGTTTTTTATAACAAAAAAGACAATTAGTATAATCCTGTATTGGAAAGTGCTGATGCATATCTATAATAATTATCTAAAAGGAATCGTGACTCATTAGAAGTTCTATGCATTTAACAGATGAAGTACACAAAGATTTGCAAGGCATCTGAACGTGCCCGTATTTTTTCTTTAACTCCATGCTACATCAATCATTTTCATGCTCTTACCTCTTAATATGAGATAATCAGGCTTTTTATATAATAAGCAATCTCTAGCCAATTAGGGTTTCTGCTGTAAACAAAGATGCTTTGTATTGCGTCTTGCGTATGTTGTATCAATAAAACTTAACTGTATTTTTAAAGAAATTACCGTAAAAGTTGCCATAAACAGTAGGTTCACTGACAGCATGTATATACCATACAACTCTAAGATACAGGGATATAACTGGAATTCTAATGCTTTATTTTTAATTTGCTAAGTCATCAAAGTTGTCTTGAACCATGAGAGGAGTTCTGAATCCTAATGAATAATTCACCATTTTTTATCTGAGTGATGGATTCTCCGACATTATCAGTCAAGCAGAGACTACACCTTTATGAAATGTCAGATGGTACTTCAGCATAAACATTTACTTGTGGGGTGGGGGAAAGCACTCATAGAGTACCTAGTTTCATGAAGTGATAGTTTTCCAGGTTCAGGCTTGATGTTCAGGTTTCTCTACAGCTATCTTAAAATCACAGAATACCATGAGTTGTAAAGGATCCAGGAGAGTCCCTGCCATAGAGCAACCTAAAAGTTAAACTATATGTCTAAAAGTGCTGTCTGAACACTTCCTAAACACTGACAGGCTTGGGACCATGACCACCTTCCAGAAGAGCTTGTTCCAGTGCTCGACCAATCTCTCAGTTAAGAGCTTTTTCCTGATACCAAATCTGAACTTCCCCTGCTGCAGCTTTAAACCATTCCCTCATACACTGTCACCTGACATCAGAGAGAAATGCACCTCCCTCTCCACTCCCACTCATGACAAAGTTGTTGACTTCAGTCTTCATCTCTTTTCTCTAAGCTGAACAAACCTAATATCCTCAGCTGAACAAACTTGATATCTTTAATCCCTCCTTAAATTTATGCCTTCTAGTCCTAGTATGATAGAACGCCATCTCATACTATGTGTATCAAATAACCCAAATGTAGCAAGTACTCCAAAGAAAACATACTTCCTGAGAATATATGCCAAGCACATTCAATGTGACAAAATTTGCATTAGGGAGATAAACAGAAGGAGACAAGAATGAGACCGGTGGTAATGAGATCATACCATTCACAAAAGGCCACAAGGCTATCCACATTCACATTTCCATGGCTACCACAATAACTAGCATACATAACAATTATCAGATCATAATTACATGATTCTATACATTGTCTTCAGTAATAGAATAACTAGTTCCTAGTTATTCTCAATGACCTATTGAAAAAAGGGAGAAAAGAGATGACACTCCACAACCGGAATGACAAAAATGGCAGAAAAAGCCAATTATAGTCACTCTTTCAAGCACTCCATTTCTGATCTCTCCGTCCTGCTCCTCAAAGGAGAATCAAAATCTGAAAGAGCAGACTAAAATGCAAAACTATTTTAAATGAAAAACGATTCATCATGGATTATCTTTATGTCATATCATAATTGTCCACAATATTATTCCCTGCCAAATTGTCAGTATTTCACACTACTACTCCATAAAGACATGTAACAAACTTCATTACTGTCCTCATTGCCACATCATCTTCTGCTTTACAAGTGTGAAAACCCTTTTGTCTTTTGTTGTCTAATCAATTGACATTAATGAAATTACTAAATTATTTTGAACTATAGTCAGAATGCCTTATGCATATGAAAAAATGAGGAGTAGCTGGAATATAGGACTGGAATGCATAGTATGTGAAGATCTAAAATATCCTATGTGATTATCTTTGCTTCACGTAATTTCTACAACACCGTCAGGAAAAAAAAGTGAGTAGTTTTAGAAGCTTTAGAGGAAGGTGATCCATGCATAATGGAAGGATTTTTTTGATAAAAATAAACAGGTGAAAAGAGGAAGTAAAGACAATGTAACAAAAATGACAAAATGAGAAATACAGATGCAGCTTATTCCAAATATGGCTTGTCTTGTCAAATTCAAAAATTAATCAATTAGGATGGATTGAAAATGCAATGTAAGAGAAAAAAACACAACATACTGTAAGACGGTAGGATATTGCCATAACCAGATCAGGTGACAAAAGAAACATCTGACAAAACTCTTTGTCCAAAAAGTGGACTGTACAAGATAGTTACCAGAACCTGAGATATGAACAACAGAATTGTATTGATACTGGGCAATACCAATATCTATAACCAAGGAAACTCCTGATGCTGCAGAAATCTTAAAACTTAAATATTAAATTCTAAAAAAAATTCTGCTACACAAGCCACAACAGAATCTGTTACACATCCACTACTTTATTTTTATTGCTTATTCTGTATTTCCTTCCACTTTCTTTGACTTCATTGATCTCAGCTCAGTTATGCTAAGATTTATATTAGCCAAGGATCTGGACCCAAACATTTTACATCTGGCATATCATCAGCATAGGTGAATACCAGAAGATGTAGAAACTTGTCCTGTTCTCATTAAATAGTAAAACTGTCACTGATTTTAACAGAGCCAGGGCTTTGGTCACAGTTCTTAGATTGCCAATATTATTTCTGTGTATAAAAATCACTGGAGTGTGACATAACAGTACCTGTCAGCAATACCTTACAATGACTGATAAAAGTATAGATTATTTTTTTCTCTCCTTTCCTACAATGTCTAGTCAATCAAAAATAAGTATCTTTGAATCACATAGACAAATTGTTGGGAAAATGATATTTTTTTAAAGTGCTTTTACTATCTATTCTGGAAGTTACCTTTAGAAATCACAAAATAAATGGCTGCTGCTCCATTAAGAAAGCTCTACTTGTGTTCTGCAGGCGCCAGTTTTGTTTTACTCTCAAATTCCTAGTGGAGTTTAAAATTAAAACTAATGTTTCTGTTTACTTTCTAGTGTATTCAGAAGCCTAATAAATGATGTCAGAACATCTCAGTAATAGGGTTTCTCTATTAATTTCTGATATAGGCAGTGAAGGATGCATGGGGCACTGTTCAGCAGGCCCATCACTGGAGGATTCTTTTTATGTTGTCAGCTGTGAACCAACTGAGCTCTAATAAATAGTACAATTAGTGGGAACAAAAATAACACACTGACAAGACTGGGATGATATTGAGCAGGACACTTTGCAAGTGCATAATCTTTTACCTGAAACTAGTAGTAGAATTTCTGAGTAGAAAGGAGAAAACAGCAATCTGCACAGAAACTAAAGGCATTCCTGGCCTCTCAATCTCATTTTAGCTCTCTGTCTTCTGACATTCTTTATTTCACTAACAGCACAGTGTTCTGCCTTCCATGGGTGCCCTTGTATTCATATATTACTGAATGCCTGTTTTTGATACATGCCAGCATTCCCAAATGTTGACCAGTTATCACTTAAAGCCTTTCTTAAAGTAATCTTTCATACGTACTTCTCCCCCTATAGCTGTCACTCCATCATTTAATCTTGATAGCTCCATATATAGACCATTATGTCTCCTCAATTGACATTGCTTATGCAGCAGCTGTTTTATATGAATCTCTTTTGTTCTCATAGTCTTTGCTGTCACTTCCACACCTGTCTTAGTTGTACACTGGCTTTGTTGATTTCAACTTAGTGGACCTATTTAATTCAGTAGAGAATCTGGACCTAAAACTTCATGATTAACAAAAGACAAATATTTTCCAGAGAGAAAAAATGAAGTTACTTGAGCATAAGCCTTCCTTTGAAATACAATTTAAAAGAGAGCATATTGATCACTTACCTTTGGAAAACAGAAAAAAAAAAAAGAAGAAAATCTTCTACGTCTTTTCTTCTACACAGCAAATTTAAAGCAAGAATCTCTAGGGAATTTGACAATATTATACTACAAGCACATAAAAATCTGTTACGGTTTGACAAAAACCCATAACAATCTATTATC
>VXAK01029387.1:0-12790 GCA_013399435.1 Arenaria interpres | reverse complement strand
TACTTAACCCACACATATTAAAATATAATTTTGGGTTACAAATCCACACTTATTGAAATATAAATATTCATGTATTAAGTCCAAACCTACCTAACCTTCGCTGTCATCCTCCCATTGTATAAGCAAAATAATCTTTGTGTCCAAGAGCATGTGGCCTTATCCACCAACAGGAAGTTTTCTTTCCAGATAAAAGGTTTGAAAGTACAAATTATTGCTTCCACATCCTGAGACTTTTTGTTTAGTTAATATCTGAAAAGCCAATCTGAGATCCAAGACTTTTAGAAAATTAGGCTTGGGAAGCTCTCCTAGTTTTGTGATTAGCTTTGTACTATAACAAAGAGCCTCGCATCTTCTTTGAGGTCAGTTCATTCACATCCACAGGGATTGCTAAAGTCCACACACCCAAAAAAGCCCTTTGCAGATCTAAGAGCTGTAAGTCTTAGCTGTAAGTATGTAGTAGTTTTTTCTTCAAAAATGCTAGGCTGGATTAATTTAAACTATTCTCTTTTCTGTTTCAGTGATTATTAATTTAAGTTTTGATAAATCAAATATCATAATAATAATTAATCAAATAATCATAATTTGATAAATCAGGTCAGTCTTAATGAGAGAAGTAGTGAGAGCTCCTTACAGTTTATGTACCTACAGTATGTACACAAAAACATATGTGTGCCAAAATAGAAAGTGGAAGTCTGGTCAAGAGCTTATTGCAGACATTTTATTTGGGGTCAAAAGCACCACCACTCTGCCTGCACAGCACATTTTCTAAATATTGAAGGAAATAGGCCATTCTCATCACTTGAAGAATTCCTCAAGCATGGAGGGCCAAAAAGAAGATTTTTTTATCAGGGTCTGCAAATCACATATAACAGTGTGAAGTGGATCTATGGTCTCTTATCTAAAGAATTGGACCCAGAAAAAATTAAAAGTATAGTCTGAAAGTGTATAATTCTCATTTTCATGTTTTCAATATAAACATTCTATTTAGTGTACAGAAGATTACTGAGTCTTCTCTGCTGGCACAGAAATGAGTGTGCTCATGAGCATCAGCCCTCTGTTTTCTTGTTAAGAGGGAACTATGAATAGTTAAGTATTTGCTGTGATTTAGCTAATGTCCTTTTACCATATAAAACACAATCCAATTCATTGAGTATGTGCTAGTAAGGGAGAGAGACACAAATGATTTGGTGCTAAGCCTTTTTTTTTATTATTTCATATTACTAAAGCTGTCTCTGGAGAAATAAAGAGGCTTTTTCTCTTATTTCTTATAATGGGAATCTAATGAGAACTTTAATTAGTATCATGAATTTTTCCTTTACTTTCTGGATTTTAAAGTAATCATTCAGTACTTCTCAGTCATGATTTTCTATTGTACTTCTGTCATGTTTTTTCTTTAAAATAATTTACAGAGTACTGTCTCATTTTAGATTTTGGTTAAGCTATTTTATTATCATAATTACCGGAATCAAAATAACCAAGAATCGTCAGATTCTTGTTAGCAGCTGGATCAGTCAGTCACCGAGTGGAATATTTTCTCAGTTAAAACTGTGTGTCAAAATGCTAGTAGAGAGGTCTTGTCTTTATTCAATATAGAGCTGAAACGGCCATTGCAAGACAGTCTATTCCTGCTCTCTTTAGTTATTCCTTGAATTTTTCTTTGGAAAGAATGGTTTTAACTTCCTCCCTGTATTTTTTTCTATAACACGTTGCATTTCTTTTGAGATTAGAATAAAACCTTTTTACCAGAAAACATAAGACCCTGCTCTTTCTGATGCAGACCCTGCTCAAGTTCAGTTCTTGACGTTTATAAAAATCCATATTTCACGGGCCAAATCCTGTAGGTTCCACTGACTTTTCTGACAGTCTGGAATACCTTTCCATTTGTCCCGGGAAATAGGAGCCACATCCAGCATTCCCATGTTTTGTGCTGTCACATTCACGATGCTTTTCCACATATTCATTTTCCTTGTTTGTTTGTTTGCTTGTTTGCTTTTATTATTATTATCCTGACACAGGATGCCACTGAGTAAGAAACTTCAGTGTGGAAACTCTCTGCATAAGTGTGTGTGTATGTTAATGTGTAAGATTCAAATACACCATGGCTCCAACCATGGTTCATAGCTCTGATATTGGCTTTCTGAAAGATTTTAATTCATGTCCTCTGCTCCCTTGGCTGCGAAACGAGGGCAGGCGTATTGATTGCTTATGCTGAGCACTTGAGATTTAGTTAAGAAAAATCACTGTTCAAAGGGTGCCTGATGATGATGAAGATAAACTCTATATGAAGAATGCCAGCGTACTGGGGCTCATATACCTGACAAATAAGCTCTATATTTTTGTTGTTACTTGTCTGGAATATATGTTCCATAGACACTACAAAATGAGACGCCATGAAAAACAGTACAGGGAAGCAGATGTTCCAGTGGTTTATTGTGATTTTAGAAATGCTGTGTTCTATTTTCCACAGGGAGGCTAGCAAATACAAAATAAACTGAAGTTGGCAATTAGAGAAATTTAGCTGAAACTTGTTCAGCTTATTAAGCATTTAATTTTGTATTAAAAAGTGATAAATCGTTAGCACTTTCATTATCCTGAATGTAAAAAACTACAAAAGCTTCTGGAAAGGAGTTTTTACAACTGTCTTTAAAAGATTTGGTGTTCCTGTGCTTTGCTGAAATGTTTATATAGCCTGACTAAACCTATAGTTTAACTTCATAATACTACCAGTTGGTGAGAGAAATCGTGTAAGTGGTTTATAAAAATAAATCTTCAAAACTACGTCAAAATACCTTAAAAATGTTAAGTTTGAATAGGTCTGCTGAGGGTTTGAATTTAAATTATAGCTTAAGCCATTTCAAGTACATATATTTTAAGGACTTAAGAAAGACAGTATAAAGACTGGAGTTTCTTCTCTTGCTAAAAGGTGTTTATCATTTGAACTGCAGAAAGGAGCGAGCTTGTTGTTAAGTCTGTGCATTTCTCACCATTACTCTGCAACTCCCAAAGTCACACAGCAAATCAGTTGCTCAGATAGAAATAGCTCCCGTGTCTCCTGATGCAGAGTCTGGTGTCCTAGACGAAAAAAATCCCAAAAACCCCTTTTGTTAATAAGCTGTCTACAGCAGGTTATTCCTTCAGGCCAGAAGTTTGAACTTAGTCCAAGCGACTAATACTCGGAAGTTACTAAATCTGACTCTGCCTGGGTCAGTTCCATTCAAGTATAACTTTTCTTTCTCAGAGTAAATGAAAGGAATATTGGATGAGCTGCTATTTCCAAAATATACTGAACTGAGCTTCCAGTGATGAGTTGAAAGTACTATTATGGTTAGCACTACCTCTTTTAGATATGTCAGCAAAAAGAAAAAGCAGTTCAGATATTCACAGCTGTTTTGGGGAGATAAATATTGACAAAACATGGCTGTCTTGGGGGAGCTGTGTTTTTTCACTGTCACTGTGTAGGGCCCTTCTTACCTAAGGCTGTTGTGGAGGCATCTCCAGTCAGCACACATTTCACTGTAAAGGGGAAAAATAAACAATGCTAAAAGCTTTTCCTTCAGGTATTTTGCTCTGTTGCTTAGAAGCAACAGCTCACTGATGATTTCTTGCTGTGGCTACGTTCCTGCGTTCACACCAGGAGCTGCAATTTGCAGCTTCAGCAGATTGTGACCAGGGCAGTTTTTGCAGTCACATAATCATAGAATCATAGAATGGTTCGGGTTGGAAGAGACCTTAAAGATTATTGAGTTCCAAACCCCCTGCCCTGGGCAGGGACACCTCCCACTAGACCAAAGCCCCGTCCAGCCTGGTCTTGAACCCCTTCAGGGATGGGGCAGTCACAGCTTCTCTGGGCAACCTGTTGTTCTCTTTTTTGTTAATTCAAAGTTTCAGTGTGCATGAGCCTCCAACTTTCCTTGTAAGGAGATTATTCCACCACTGAATATATTTTGCAGTCAGAATTTTATCCTATTTTTCCTCTTTATAATTAGAAAATTATTCTTTTTCTCTTGATTGTCTTCTCTGTTATTAAACAGCTGTATTTATGTAGTCATTCTTTATACATTCACTCCTAGTGCCGCTGCGTGAGAGTTTTTCCTCAACTTACACGTAGCGTATCATATCTTCCTGCTAACAAGTGACCCATAACAGTGTAAAAACTCATTTACAGATCTCAGAAGTCATTGTATGGACTCTTATTGATTTCAGAGAATTTTATGTGGACTAGGCTCTTAGAGAAGTTGATCCTCTTCTCACAGAAATCAGCAGCAAGACTGACGTGTGACAGGGACAAGCCAACAAGCACATTGTTTTGCTGCTCCACAGCCCCAATGCCTTTGCAGACAAAAATTGATTAATATATTTTTGTTTCTTTTTCATACTACATCATAATCTCATAACTAATCTGTGATCCATCCAATCTCTAAATTTCTTCCAGCAGTACTGCCTGCAAGAAATCTCTCCTCTATTGACTATCTGTATGTTTGGATTATCTTCCCATGGATGTATTATACTGAATTTGTCCAAGCTAAGTTTTATTTTCCTTTTTTTTTTCCCTACTCTAAATCCTTCTTGGCATTTCTCTTCCTTCATTGCTGCTCACAACCTTTCACAATGATCAGGAGGACTATATTGTATTGCTTTACAGAGTATTCAACTAAAATCACAACCAATTATTATACAAGAAAGCATTTTAATTTATTAGACTTTAGGAACACTTTTTAGGTTTTTGCGTGCTTTATGATGTTCCATAATTCACTGACTTTTAACACTTCCCTCCTGAAGGAATTTGGTCTACTCGACAGGAAGCTTTAATTGGAGAAGAAGAATCTGCAGAGCTAAAAATGCTGGTTCTAATAGGAGTCAGACTTTACAATGAGAAGGTTGAAATGTTGCAGGGAGAAAGCTGCTCATTACCAGAAAAACGTCTGAATCCCAAAGGGCATGTATTTCACTGAAAAAATGAGTGTTGTCAGGGAAAAAACCTCATAATTTATTAGCTACTAATTGCAAATTAACAGCTAATAGTAGCTTTCCTTTGAAAGAGTGGGAACATAAAAAAACATATTTGCTTTCCGTAATGTTACTAAACTAAGAAATTTTCAGGCTGCAGATAAAATTATTATCATTCGAAAAGGTTAAATTATTATCATTCGAAATGATTTGCAAACGCTTATTTTTATGCATTGTTATGCATGTGTATAACTTCGAAAACATTGAGTAAAACCACTGACTTCCTTGGCACTATTCGTGTTGTATGAGCATCAGAGACAATGCAATGTTTTCCACAATTGCCAGCCTTAGCTTTCCATTTGGATGCCTGAGATTTCTACTTGGATGCCTGAAGCATGATTTCACTTATTTTGTCTCATTTAAACGTAACTTGCTGCGTAATCTAAATATTCGTTATAGCAACAGCAACTCCTGCTGTATTGATTGCAGAGTAATATAATATCTTCAGAACATCTATTTAAAGAGAAGAGGCATGTTAATTTTTCTCAAGTCTTATTTTTGGTTCTTTCTAGAAAATATTAACATTCTAGGATGTGCTGGACTAATGGTACTATCTATCTCGTCCATCCCAGAAGCCACAAGTCTTCCAGAGAGTTTTTTTAATGTCTCCCACATGATGTTTTTAATTAGATCATCTTAGTCAGGGATCTTCATTTCCCTCCATTATACCAAAGAATCCATTTAGTTCAATTGAAAGGAATAAAACACAATTCCTATTACCAAGAACAGTTAGTGCAGCAGGACAGAAGGAATATGAGTCTTCATTGCCTGTGTGTTACCTGACCTTCCCTCTCATTCTATCTCGTTTGGTTTATCACTTGCTTTTTCTCCCGCGTCTCAGAGGAACAGCATCTTTGAGGCTGGAGCCATCATTCACTATGGGCAGTGTCCAGCACACTGGGGTCCTCATTTATTCAAGACCCCTTGGCACTTCAGCAATTTCAAAGTACCTGCATGAAGGTGCAGGAATCAAGACCTGAGGCAAGCACTGGAGTCATGAAAAGAGAGGAAGAACATTTTTACTGAGGTGAGGTAATGAGCAACCAGAGACCGTTTCTCAGAAACTAAGGAAAACAAGGACAGACTCTGCACTAAAATATTAGATGCACACACAATGAAAAAGACTAAAAGTTCACTATTAATGGTGCTTATGTAAATGCTGGCACTAAAACGCTCAGCATCAGAGAATTCCGTTCCCTCCGTAAGGGGGTACAAAGAGGAATCAAGTCTCAGTGAGTTATGATGATGTTGCCTGCTTGTACTTACATATTGTCCTTGCTATGGTAGGTCTACTTTCTAAAGGTATTGGTTAATAGCACAGTGACTGTTATCTATTAAAGGAAGCAACAAATTAAAGGAAGCCAAAAAAAGCCACCCTACCCAAAAAACAGCCACCCCACTCCACTCCCAGAAATAGCCTTGAGGAACTGGATTGTCCTGAGTTTACAAGGCAAGAACTAGATTTATAACTGCCAAGGTGAGGTCAGCAGGTATTCTTTCCCTGAGGTAAAACCTTCCCTTTCCATGAATGATCCCATGAGTGCAATTTTTGAAGGGTTTGGATCATCCTACCTCACGCTGCGGTTTCCATATGTGTCCCTGCAAGTCTGCAGAAGACCAGGATAAGGGATGCTGGCAAACATGTTTCTTCACAGTATCAATAGCCAACTCAAATGAATCCTTGTCCTGCCAGTAACATGTGCTAGGAAGAGTACATGTACTCTTGTACAGTACATGTACAGTACTAATAAAAATAGAACCTAAGACTGTTATTATTTAATAATAAAGAATGTTTTGTTCTGGATTGTTTGGTAATTCCTCTACAAATATGGTCTTTTCCTTTTTTCTATGGACAAGAAAGTATTTTCTTACCAGAGTTTTTGAGGACTCAACTCCTACCAGGCACCACTTCCAATTTATCTACTGTGGATATTTTGTCATACTTCATTCCTACTCTGAAGTAAAAGAGAAATTTAACCAGACAGATGGACTCATTAAATTAAGAAACATTCAGCATTCATCATAACATTTATTCTCAGGGCTGAGTAAATTGAATTATTATTAGAACAAGCATTCCAGGTAGATTTGCGCAATGCTTACATATGAGGGAATTTTTTTTAATGGGTGGATGGCCTGTTCTTTCATTTACACTTCTCCCCTCTCAGAGCAACAAGACCTAAAGTCCCCAAGACCTAAAGACCCCTAAAGTCCCCCGTGGTTTAAACACATAACACCTCGTGAGTGCACTGGGACTGCTCCAAAATTTTGTCAGCATAAATCCCATTAAAAAAAATTTGAAGAAAGTTGTTAATCTCATTTAGAAGGAAGGTATATGCTCATTCTTAGAAAATTTTCTATGTTTATTGAGCCAGATATGAACATTTTTCAGGATGCACCAAAGCAGAATCCTCTTCCTACAATGGAAAAAAGAAAAGGGGAATAATTTATGTCGGTTTCCATGTAAAAGAAGCTCTTTAAAATACATATAAGATCATTCTTACTATTTTCTCTAGGCTCTCAGAAAGCTTTTACTTCACATGACTCTATTCTTCTTCACTGAGCAACAACAAGCCATTTCTCAATGCTTCATTGTATTATAAGTTCTTGTTGGTTCTTTTCACATGTTCTTTTCCTTATATTGTTCATAAACTGCCTTTTGCAGAGCAGTTGGTACAAAAGGGAACAACATATCTAGAAAGAGAGTTAATTGTGCCCTGAACAGATCAATTAATTCTGACTGAATAGCAGAAGATCTGGTAAATCCTGCGCTTTAAATAGATGGCTTTGTAAGATGTTTACTGGGTAAGTACATATCCAAACAATCTCTATCTTTTTATATTTTAGAATCCTTAGTTTTTACTGTGACACGAGCAAACAGGAATGGATAAAAATATTTAAATAGTACTATGATAAATGTAATAATAATTATAAAAGGAGAAATATATGATGGAAAAAGAAAAACATTAATTTGAAATATCTTTTTACTCTTTGGACTCTTTTGAAATGGACACGGAAAATTAGAATCTTGTTTTTTTAGCCTGCTATTACAGGCTAAAGAGCTATGCATTTTATCTTAATCAGTTTTGCCATTCTTGGGGTTTTAATTTTTATCAATAATAAAAGCATTTATTTATTAGTCTCATCATTCCAGGTTTTCAAATGTAGGATTTCTGTTTCAAAATATATAAAAGTACAGGGTAGAACAACAATGAAGATGTTAATTTAGACACGTGTAAAATATTAGCTGATTTCTATAGGTTGCTGTGGATTGTTTCAATCTCAGACACACTGGATTTCATATACCCCTTAAGCTACTTCTAAATCACGTTTGAATTACTGTTTAACAACCTTATATTGGATCTGGATTCCTGACAGTTGTTAGTGTAGATACGCTTTTCCAAAACACCAGCTGAGTGATGCTATATGACAGTTGTTATTTTATGAATGTGAAAACACAGCTTTGGGCATGGATTCAAGGCATTCAGTTGCACAGTTAGATATTGGATGGTGTGTGACACATTCTAAACACGAACAGTTGGCCATACGATTCCTAAGTATCTGCATGCAAACCAGTAAATCAGTTCTGATTTATTAGTAGATGTTTCTGCCAACCTCCAAAACAAACGTTTTCAAAAGGAAAGAAAGGGTTAGGAGATAGGGAGTAACATCTAAAAGTGAGAGTGGAGTAAATAAGCATTGTATTGAGCTATTTAACTGAATAAAATTACCATGATTAGCGCAGGAAGCACTTTTCTTTACAACAGTTCCCTCTAGCAAGTTTGCAAAATCAGGTATAGTCTTAAAGTTAACTGTACCACTGAGGAATAGCTCTAAGAGAAAGCATGATTCCAATATTCTTATGAATCACAGTTGTTTGGAGTTGTTTTTTTTTTCTTGTCCATAGGAAGGAGTAACTTATTTCCCATTTTCTGTGGAATACATCTCTTTTTTTTCTCCATTGTACTCCAAATTGCCTCTTGTCAAGCCACATCTCCTTTTGGTCTCCAACCACCCCATTTGCACTGGAAATTACAGAATGAATTGTCCAAAATGCTTGAAAAAATCTCTGAATAGGAGACTGCGGTAAAGTTCTCATTTTCTATCTAACAGTGCAAAGGCTGGAGTAAGAAAAATAGTATTGTGAAAATAAACAAAAATAATTATTTCAACTTGGTTTGAATTCAGTTGCCACAGATGTAACAAGACCTGAATAAGGAACATGTAATAAATCAGAAATGCTGTAAGTATTTCAATCAGGGCCATATATATTGCCCTTTGTCTTGCTTCTTTTTCCCAAAGCCTGCTGGAGATGTGGTATTCATGCAAATCATCGCTGATATATGTACACAGTACTTGGAAGAGTTCTGCTGAAAAGGAAGTGAATGAACTGGGAAGTGGGATCTTTGTAAATTATCTAGATTCATGGCAGTGACTAGAGTAATTGAACTCTTTGACTGCAAAGGCATTAACTATAGCTATTCAGTAAAACCTCTGATAAGCAACCAGAATTGGAAAAAAAAAATAAAATGGTGAAAGGGACTTCTGAAATATTGATGTTAAAAGTGTGGTAGAGTTCTTTATGGAAAGGCAGGTAGCTGATTAACTGAACAAAAGAACTGTCTTGCACAGAGCCTTGTATTTCAGCACTGAGGGGAAAACTGACACATCAAATTTGTACGACAAAAGGAAAAGGTTTATCAGCATTTAAATGAATTATATAACAACTATTGTTAATGCCTGGAAAAACTACAGTGGTTGGAGGAAAAACAATCATAGCATAAAGAGCCTAAAAATGGCCAAGCTCATCCAGATAAAGCATTCAGAGAATATGAAAGGCAATAGAAGGATGTTAAAACAATAAGACGTCTCTCTTTCTTCAGTTTGTAGATGTATACAAAGTATACTAAGATTTGTGTGCATTATTTGTGAGTTTTTAGTATTATTTCCAATTGAAATATTGCTGCAAATATTTAGACTCTCGCTATATATAATACTCTACAGAAAATGGTGTTAAACTTGCCACTAGTTTCACAAAGAATAGCAAAATGCTCATAGAAAGGGAATATAATGTCTATTTCTGTGTTTCCTTTAACACCTGGGATCTGGGACTTGCAGATCATCTGCTGTAATGGCCTACAGCTTAGAGCACTTACCCGTTAAGCAGGAGATACAGCTTTTCTTCCTCTGGGACAATATCTGTACTGCACACAAAGTTGTCTGTTCATGAGATTACATTCTTCTCGCCAGCCACTATTAAATGTAAGGTACAAAACACATTCTTTGAGACAAGGACCAGAACACCCAACCCTCCCATTTGCAAACCCTAAATGCTGCAATGCAGCCCTCCATCAGGGGTGTTCTTCCCGCTCCAGCCAGTACAGAATAGGTCTTGTGGACTAGGGCATTTCCTGGGAAGTGACTTGTCTGCATCTGTTTCCCAGAATAGAAGAGTTATATGGAAACAATTCTCCTTCTTTGTTGATGGTTGGTTTTATGTACAATTATCACCATTTTATCTTCTTCCACGAAGTCTATGGTATGGAATATTCCATTGGCCATTCCATCATTCTGTCTATGCTCCTTCTCAGCTTCTACGGGAAGCTGAAAAATGTCCTTGAAAAATATAAACATCACCTGGCAACAACTAAATCAGTGTGCATTACTGATATTCCTTTCATACCCAATCTGAAACACAGCAACTGCTAGAAAAAAAAAAAGTTAACTCTATCCTAGCTGAATCCAGGATTTCTCTTCTGATTTCTCTACCTCCTCTCCCTGAGCTAGGGTGCAGAGAGATGGGGAATGGGGGTTATGGTCCATTCATAGTGCCTTATTTCTGCTGCTTCTTCCTCCTCACATTCATGTCCTGCTCCAGCATTGGATCCCTCTCACAGAAGACAGTCCTTCATTAATTTCTCCAATGTGGGTCCTTCCCATGGGCTGTAGTTCTTGATAAACTGCTCCAGCATGGGTCCTTTCCACAGTGTGCAGTCTTTCAGGAATGGAGTGCTCTAACATGGGTCCCCCGTGGGGTCATAAGTCCTGCCAACAAACCTACTCCAGTGTGGGCTCCTTTCTCCATGGGGTCACAGGTCCTGCCAGGAGCCTGCTCCAGTACAGGGTCTCCATAGGGTCATGGGCCACTTCTACCTGCTCCAGCGCAGCGTCCTCCATGGGCTGCAGAAGAACAATCTGCATCACCATGGTCTTCACTGAGGGCTGCAGAGGAATCTGCTCCAGTTCCTGGAGCACCTCCTCCTCCTTCTCTGTTATTCACTGAATTTGGGGTCTGCAGACTTGTTTCTCCCATATATCCCCACTACTCTCTCACAGGTGCCATACAGTGGTTTTTATCTTTTTTTTTAAATATGTTATCATAGAGGTGTGACCAACACTGCTCAGCGGCTCAGCCTTGATCAGCAGTGGTCTGTCTTGGAGCCAACTGGAACTGACTCTCTCTGACAGTGGAACTGACTCTCTCTGACAGAGGAACAGCTTCTAGCATCTCCTCACAGAAGCCACCCCTGCAGCTCCCCCTCTTATCAAAACCTTGCCTTATAAACTCAGTATGTTGCTAAAATAACTACTATAAAGACTATGTTTAATTTCTAGAACTTTCTTGAACTTAGGCTGCTGTATGTACCAAGATGCTTGGACCGGGACCATAGTGTTTTGGAGCAGATTCATGGAGAATTTTTTTTAATAAAAAAGTCAGAACTAGCTAAGATAGTACAGTGACTTCAAAGCAGACAACCACAGTGTGATTGTAATCCGGTGAATTTCTGTTAAAAAAATATTTTTTTTAATATAACCTTTACAGTAAGGAACTCATCCTAGTTAAGTGGAAGAAAAGAATCAATGAAACCTGCAATTAAAGGGCAAGGAACAAGGAAAGAGAACTGCATTGCCTTACCTTTGTTTTTCGCTGTGTTTGTTTCCTCTTTTTCTTTGAGGTTTTCTCCCCTTTCTTCTCTCCACTTTAGCTCTAGCCCCAATCTCCCTCCTGTTAGTTGTGGTTTTTTTCTGCCAGTATTTCTGTTTGTGTTAGAGCCTCTACAACCTTTGTCTTTTCTTCACGTTCAACTCTTTTCCAAGCCACCAGCAGTGCTCTGCAAAATGCCTTAAGCTTGAGGGACAGCAACAAACATTTGGAGTTCTCCCCTCTAGTAGCTTCTCCGCGGGAGCATAGCTCAGAATCCTCTTCATACTTCTCAGCAAGATAGTATTTATTAAAAAAAAAAACTTCGACTTGAAGACTAAATACATTTTCTGTGTCATATAGATAGAAAAAGAGAGATGAGCTCGACATAAAGGTGATTGAAAAGTACCCAAGGTGATTAAGGCTCAGTAGTGCTTGAATGTTTCCAAGCAGCAGCTCTGATCCATAAAGGACATTTGGTCCTTCACAAAACTTCATGGAAGGCAGATGACTTTAGTACTGGGTGAAATCTGTAAGATACAGCACATGCTTATCTAGGCTGCTACTGATTTCAATAGCTAGCTGGATTTAAAACGAAAATGATAAAATCATGTAAAGGTAGACTCTAAAAACAAAGACATTCCTATTTTCAGAGATGAGGGGCTCATAATAAAGAGTTATATAGGAACCTACCCAAACAAAATTTGTACAGCTCAGTGAAGTATGAATAGAAACTTGGAGGGGAAAGCAAGGAGAGAAAAGGATAATAAAATATTTTCAGAGGAAAAAAAAAATGGATGAAGGCTTTTCCCAACACCTCTTACCCACATAAAGGCAAAACCTATTGGGAAGGGAAGGGAAGGG
>VXAK01029362.1:0-10758 GCA_013399435.1 Arenaria interpres | reverse complement strand
TAGCATAAAGAAAAGGGGGGATTTGTATACATCAGACCGAAAATCATTCTTAAGCTCAGAACTGATGGTTATAAGGCAGCTCAGATTTTCAAAGTAGCCCAAGAACAAAAATAATATATACCATGTACTGTGACTAAGTGTAATGGCTACAGGAAAATGAAATGCTAAACACGAGAAAGCAAAATACTAATTAGGTAAAATTGGGAGAAAAGCTATTAAAAACCCATATTCTCATATTTGGACATTTCATATTACATGGATTAATTGGTTAAACTTTTCCCTCCGTTTGAAGCCATGTGCATTCTCTGGAATTCCTCCTTAATAGGAACCACTTGCTAAAAACCATTTCACTATCATCTCCAAGCTGATGTTCTGGAATGATGAGTAGTTCCAGCGCCCCTAAACTGTGTTGTCTGCCACACTACAAGTGGATGCCTACCTCTGGGCAGAAACTTACAGAAGTAGCCTGTGGCCCCTGTAACTGCAAGTGAATGAATTTTGAAAGGAAAATTACTCACTTGGAATTTAAAATCTGCCTAAGTTAGGCATTCAGTGATGAAAATCTTGACATGGGCACGTAATTGCTTTCTGACAAATTGCTAAATAAAAACTCCTGCCCAAAACCTATGTTGCCATTCCAGTGTCACCTTCTACTTCTCTCTGTAGGAGTGAGTCCTGCAGCCTGAAACCAGAGGTGAGAAACCCTTCCCAAGCCTGCCAGCAAGATGCTGGAGAAATTCTGAAATAACCACTCTTCCCGAAAAAGGCAAATTAGGCAGCACCTCAAAAGCACTCTACAAAAAGGATGTTTGTCTACAAGAAATCTGTAATCCAGCTATCTGAAATCTGCTGCGGTCAAGCTCTGAGACAGCTGGAATAATGCGGTCTTCCTTAATCCCAGGACTAAACACCCTGAAATTCCTTTCTGGGAGTCTGACAGCACCAGGAAGGTGAAGTGCTTGCTTTATATCAGCCATGACAATCTGTAAATACTAAACACTAATCCTTTTAAAATCAAATCAACATCTTTTCCCATGTTATTTTCTGTGTCACTGAAATTCATATAGATTATAGAGAAAATGGGAAAAGCTGTTCATTGTTCCTTAATGAAGCAAAATTACAGGTATAAAAATAAATCATTTTCTTAATGTCTGTTATACTTCTGGAACGTGATTGATTGTTGCTGTTACTAAAATATCAGAGAAAAATCACTTAAAGACAAAATAATCTTTTTGTTAGGCTGCAAAGATGTCACAGAGTTTGCTTTGCTCTAAAGCATGCATTCTTGCTATCAGGCCACCAAAAGATTCCAGACTTTTATTACCAGTCTGTTCTTTCTATATAAAGGAACCCAACCCAGGGAGGAAACAGAGGCACAGTAGAGATCCTAGGTTAAAAAAAAAAAAAAAGAAAAAAAAAAGGGAAAAAAGAATCCTTGTATTGAAGAGATTAAAACCAGAAAAGGTAAATATGCAGTTATCTATGTAATCTGTCCATCCATCTCTGGTCCTAATTGACTTCATTAAATGAAACCACTTTTTAAATGGGGTTTGATGAATGGGATTGAGTACTGTGATTGCCTGTGAGAGCAGGAGGATGGACTCCACATCCCTTTCAGCCTGTTTCTATGACTACTGCTGTGACTAGGAATCAGACAGAACAAGGCTGGCCTCCCTGGTGTGCCTGTTGTCACAGTACTAGGTACCACCAGATATAATTCTCTTCTGTTAAAAGACATGGACTTTCTGTCATATAAAAAGTAAATAATATTAATTTTAATAAAGATTAGTGGGAGAAAAGCAGCAAGCTTTGATCATTATCATGAGAATATTTCCTTAATCTATTTGTGCCAATATTTATTTTTGTATTTTTATCTTAATGTAATTGTTTGCTATTAAAAACAACCTCTGTTAGAAATAAATCTGTTTTAAGCTTACAAAGGGGGGAAAAGAAGCCACAAAGTAGTTTCTTGGAAGAAGATATTGTACTTATAAAATCCCATTGTTAATATCTTCACAATAGTAATTTCTTTATGGCACAAATGTCTCAACTTGTTTTCCTTGTTTATTGTAGTTTGTTGTGGCTTTGGCAGATATCTAGGGATGATGGCTATCTCTTCATTTTTGTTGGCAGTAAAATACAAGTATGAAAAGCCAACTATTATTATCACTAGACACTGAACGCGCCTCAAAGGAGAATTAAGGACTTCTAAAGCCAATTGATTTCAGCTGGTTGTATTTACACGAACACTCCCCACTGTATGTCATCCTTGACCATGATCTGGCTCCCCAGGACTCAAACTAAGCCACCCACACGTCACTCACTTGAAGCAGGAATCTTTATTTTATACTTTTGTCCAGAGTGAAAGATTAGGATCTGCTTATGCAACTCAACAACAGGAAAACAAAGGAAGGAGCTTTGGCACTGTTTTCCCTAAAGGATGGATCAAGCACCTGAGTGCATGGGGAGGGTGAACTGCACCTTGCAAAGGTCTAAGAGCAAACTGCACTGACACACAAACAGTGCATAGCAGAGACTGTGAATCTGGATGGCAATTCAAGCTGTGTGTGGCATAGAGATAAACTCTGAGAGAAAGTGCTCAATGGGTTGTTGTCATCTGACGTGTCATGAAAGGAAACCCCTTATTTTATGGACAAGCCCACTGGTGTTTTTCTATTCTTTTATCTTTCTCCAGTCTAGGAAAGCAGAACCATGCAACTGAGAAAGCAGAAAATAGTATAGTCTCTAAAAACATCACATAATTTTACCCCCTGCTGTGAGTTTACTTTGTATCTCTCATTAAGACTTTTGTCCAAGGGGTGTGCTTCACATCAAGTCATGGCAAATTGAGAGAAATTACTCAGTTTAGTGACAATAATAGCATTTACTGAGATTTCCCCAAAAGGGAAGGTGCATTCATAACAGATGCCCAGAGCTTACAGATATATTGATGAAAGAGAGAGCATATGATCAACTGGGGCGACATTAAAAGTGTTGAGAGGCACTATATCTTCCATTAACGATTTGCAGGTGCACAGTCCAATAAACCAAGCCAACAAGGCAGTATCTTGACAAGGTTTTACTACTTTGCGTGGAATATGCAGATAGGAAGATGACAGATTATTTTAGAGAAGTACAATTAAATCAGTATTGAGAAAGTTGATCAAAGAACAAAGAAAGAATTGCATTAAAATTAATCATCCCAAAGTCATAAAATCAGCTGTAAACTCATAGCAATGAAAGATTAAATGAGGAGGAATTTAATGTTGTAAATGGATTTGAATCTTCCAATAGAGTACTTGATAGCTGCAACAGACTTTCACGTCTCAGAGTATTCACTACAGTTTCAGGCAAGCCTAGTCACACTGCAGGCACCTGAAAGAATCATCAAATAAAATGAATTTATGTCTGCCTTAGGGTTATTAAAAAAAAAAAAAACAAAACAAAACGTACAAAACCAAAGTCATAACCCTTAAACCTGACACCTATTTAACCAAGAATAATACTGGTCTTTTCAAAGAGGATCCTATTTTATAGCTGTTGGAGTCACTGGTCTGGATCATGCTGCTTAATAATAATCCGATGAATGATAGTTCTGATATATTCATCAGCAGATCTCTGGTGTTTAACATCATAGTTCTGATATATTCATCAGCAGATCTCTGGTGTTTAACATCATAGTGTACCAGAAACAGTATTTTGGATGCATTCAATATCAGTACGGAGTTCCAATATTGCAGTGTTCCACTGCAGATCACTTACATTTTTGCTACAACTGATTTTGCTGAAAACTTGTAAATAATAATTTTAAAAGATGCAGCGTTCATTTTTCTAAGGAAGCTTGATTTATCATTTAGCAGCTCTACATTTCTCCGGAAAGATACGGCAGAACTTTGTAAGCACAGATGCTCTAGAGAGGGTTTCATCCACAGTGTTTGGCGCTGGCCACTGCTGGAGGAAGGATAACAAATTAAATGGCTCATTGATCTGTTCCAGCACAGAAAATCCTAGGTTTCTCTGTATTTATTGTAGCTGGTACTCCTTAACACCCAAAGGCTTTATTTAACACCCTCAACAACTTCATATGAGAATCTGTGAGAAGCCTTTTAAATTAGGACATTCCCGTAAGAGAGCCACGTCTGCCACAGACGCACAACCTATCTGATTTCCGTGAAGAACAATTCGGCAGTTCACACGTGGTCGTGTTAGGCTTAACAGTCAGGGCTGCAGAATTAGGTCTAGGGCCTGTTTCAGCACGGATGATCCGGGCACAAATAACACGCTTGAGATGCACATTTACATCAATCCTGTGGTGTGACATCTGTTTGATAAGAGTCGCTGTGCATAAAATTCAGCTCTGTGGAGAGAGCTATAAGAGGAGCATCCTGTAGACCACTTAAATTCTGTTTCTGAACTCCAGTTGTAGAAAGACTTGTGCCTCGGTCTCCCGTTAGCCCTCTGTATGAGATTAATGTCATTCACTGCAATTTGTTGTTGTTATTGTTCAGTCCTGGGCTGTCTGCATAAAAGCTCCTACTTGATTAGTGTGTGCTTCCCAGCAGATACAAAACACTCATTAAAAGAGATACTTTATTTGGAGAAATAAAAGACCATGGTGTAACATAAATTTTTAAGCAGAACTCCCAATTGAATATATACTGGTAATTATTTTCAAAAGCCAAACTAAGCCCCAGTACTACATGGCAAAAAAATTAGCTAATTAAAGGCTCAGCCATATCCTCTGCTGTTGCCATGCTGGATGGAATAGAGCAGCAGCAGTGGACATAAGCAAGGGATCTGGCATTTCGTTTATTGCAAAATTATGTTTGATATAGGTTTATCGAATAAGAAAATCTCTTAAACCCTGCAAATAGGGTTAAAGAAAAACAACAACCAACTACTTAAACAATAACGCTATACTATGTCTCTGCATTTTTGTGGAATGCATATTTGTAGTGCTTTTAAATATTTATAGTTATTAATAGTTAATACAATCTCAATTTTAGGATCTGTGTACCTTCTTGAAAATGAACATTGCTATATCCAAATCAGTATATACATTTAAAGGCAAAATATAATACCCAGTTTCCCATCTTTCTTTATCAAGCAGAGGACACGCACTTCCCACACACAACAGCCTAAACAATGAAAAATCTCAACTCCTAAGAGAATCAGATACGTAATGGAAAATCTCCACAGAGTATGTGAGAGGCGGCAGTGGCGCTCCTTCTTCAACCAGTACCTACAGGGCAGAGTTGGCCACTGGCTGTTTATTCAGTGCTTCAGTACAATCTTTATGGACTAAAGCACGGCTGTAGCATGTTGCTTCCATGCTTCCTTTCCACCACCGGTGACACCACCCGTGTTTTACTGAATAGCAGTCAGAATATTTAAGCTAAATTAGCTGTTCCCACCGTGACAGATTTACCCCTAGTGTAACTGTGCAAGAGTCGATAGACTAAAACTATGAAAAAGCTTGGTCTGTTGAGTTTATTGATTAAATCAGATGCGTACAAATCACAAGCCGTATTCTGTCTTTGGGCACATAGATACAACATGCGTTGTGCCTAGTTGAAAGCCATAAATGTACATCTGTTACTAGAAAATGGCTCAAAATATTGTAACTCATTAGCTCAACGCATACATAATTGTCCCTGACGTGCAAAGAACAGCAGTGTGCTGAGCTCCAACCTCAGGAAGAGCTGCTGACCCCTTGTGTGAGCAACTCGTTTGGCCTCCTGAACTTCAGTAAAATCCTGCCAAAATCTGTGAGTATGGAATATGCAGGAAAAAAAACCAAATCACTGACATTGAATTAAGATTTTCTTTGTCAATAGCTTTCACTATTGGTATAAATATATCGCATTATGTTTGAAGCAGGGCTGCAGAAAGACTTGAATAGATGCTAAAAATACATGACACTGACAGGAAGATACATCAAGAAAAGGTTTGGGTTTCTTGTTCATGTTTGTTTGCTTCTAATGCCATACTATGAAACAGGGCTTTGCAATTTAGGAGGTTTTAGCATCTGGTCTTTTGTTACGTGCTACTTAGATTTCTCAGATAATTAATTCTGGAGACCATTCTTGGCAAAGCAGGTTTGTCTGCAAGGAAACTGAGCATATTGGAGAAATATTAGGAGAATGAAGAGTTCACCACTTACTGAATTGCCTTGGTGTGCTTGAAAAAGACTTAGCACACATCAGTGTATAATCTGTCATTTGTGCCTCAGCATTTTCATCTTGTTACAAGGGAGAGGTCTTTGGTAGTGCTTGAAAAACATTTTGAGTCTCTCACCCTGTTTCTGTAACATACACCACCTTACATCCGCTACACAGATGACAAGAAGGTGCCCACGCTGCCCCAAGAAAGCAAGTAAACCGAGAGCTGTAAGATGTGGAGAGGTAAGATCAGGAGGGAACTGTAGCTCTGACCACAACGCTGGGAGCCCTAGCGGCTTGCTGCTGTGGTCTCTTAGAAATTGAGCACAAACTTGAACATAAGAAATTCCATCTAAACACGAGGAGGAATTCCTTTACTTTGAGGGTGGCAGAGCCCTGCAAGAGGCTGGAGGTGGTGGAGCCTCCATCTCTGGAGACATTCCAAACCCACCTGGACACGTTCCTGTGCAACCTGCTCTGGGTAGACCTGTTTTGACTGGGGGTTGGACCAGATGATCTCCAGAGGTCCCTTCCAATCCCCTATGACTCTGTGGGGTTCTAAGACTTTTTGTGACAAGGTGGTCAAGCTCTCTGGCTCTGGATATGCCACTTCATTTTTTCTGTCACAGCAATAGCACTCATATAAGCCGGCACTTCAGAAGCTGTGGCAGCTCATCAAACCAGACAAACCTAAATGGTGAGAGCCCAGAGCTTGGTTGGGGCCAGAAAAACAAGGTTTATCCACCTTGGTTCCCTCCCAAAGGCACTGGGATCTGGAGACCCGTGAAACATGTGCTGGGCTTTTCTTGGGAACAAAGTGAGACAAAGTGAGTGAGTCTTGATAAAGGGAGTGCATTAAAGTAACTAACCCCAACTGCAGAGCAGTACAGCAGTTCCTGTGTCTGTTTGTGATTTTTGAAGAAGTCAAGTAGGAACCAACCCTTGATATCAAGCTAAGGACACAGCACTATAGGTATGGCATACATTAGCATCCAAAGTGTAAAATCTGTTTGTCTCAAAGTATTAGAAATACTAAATCTTCAAGTCTCAGTGAAAGGTCAAATACCTGGCAATCATTGTTACAATCAACAATTTCAGTTAGTTTATTTTTACAATAAGAGAAAGAGTCACAACAGGTATTTATACTTGGTTTTTACAAGCATATCCTGACATTTCTTACCAGATGTCTTGCTTCCTGGTTTGAGCAAACGTGATATTTTTTTCCAGGCTGAGAACTGCTGTGCCCAACTGCTCCGTCCCTCCAAACAATATGAGTTTGAAGTTAAAAGAGAAGGCACTTGGTAATGAAAGCCCCTTTGAATCACCTTGCATATCTCCTGTTTATGCCAATGGGAGTTTCTTCGTGATGGGAGTGCAAGGGGTAGTGTATCGCCGAGGCTACAATATCAAATGATACACGAGCTGAGTACTAGTAATGGAAATAACATGGTTTATGATCCAGTTCTTAGTAGTCTGAACATCACATTCTATGTCTAAACACTGTCGACTTCTTATAGAGCTAAAATCATGCCTAGATGAATACAGGAGTCCTATCTAACCTAGGTAGTTACTCTTACAAACACTGCAACATTTACCATATTGAAAGGTCTTGTGTTTTGCTTCATTAAAACGTTACATTGGAGTATTTTTCCCTTGATAGCCCTGTGTAATCTGAACCTGCCTTTTCCTGGTTAATATTATTCTATTCCACCATATTCCCTAACAAAGAAAAGAAGAAGAGGATTTAATACAAACAAAGAAAAAAGAATAGTGCATTATTTTTATGAAATAAAAATGAAGAATTCTTGCTGATTCCTGTCTTTAGGAAACTGATAATGAGGATATGAGTAAGGATTTTTTAATCCATTTTAATGAAGTGATGAATGTGGAAAATGAGCACAGAAATCCTTAGTGGATGTTACAGAAATAAGTAAGAAAGAAAGTATCAACCCCAAACGAAAACAAAAATAACTCTGGAGAGGAAAAGAAATTAATTTCAAGAATAACATAATGCTATGCAGGCCTGCTCTTACAGCAAACCATCAAGTTAATTTAATTCCACAAACCCCATTGCTCCAACAAAATGTTGTTTAAATCAATTCATTCTTTCATTATGCCTCTTAAGAGCACCATGAAGTGATGAGAAATTACAGAGATGACTTTCATGTATCAGAATCCCTTCAGTTTCGCTTCATTTTCTATCCTGACATGGGATTAATGTGCTGCATTTGCATGCTAAAATAGTATATTTAATTGTAAAAGTGGTGTTGTTAAATTACCTTGCAATGAGTTTATTTTAAACGGTTCATTAAAGTTTTTAAAATAGCTTGCTGCACGATTGCATCTCTGCTCTGCTTTGATGTATTACATCTTCAACCAATAGCCGCAATGTAGGAAACCTTTACTTGTTATGCTGTTTGCCCTTTCAACAACAGATTTTGAGCTAAAAGCAGTTTCAGGCTCACAGGATCAAATTCAGATAATGACAACACTTGAGCAGAAATCCACCCCTCTCCAGAGGTGCACGATAATGGTACGTGACTATTGTGTATATGCACATATATGCTGTCATCTGGAGTGCAGATTGCCTAGAACGTTCTCTTATGTGATTCTCTGTCCCCTGGTCATGGTTGACTCGCATGTTGTAGCACGCACTCAAATCACCACATAATAGAGTACATGATCTCATTAATATCATAGAATCATATAACGGTTTGGGTTGGAAAGGACCTTAGAGATCATTGAGTTCCAACCCTCCTTCCATGGGCAGGGACGCCTCTCACTAGACCGGGTTGCTCAAAGCCCCGTCCAACCTGGTCCCTTCCCTTCCCAGAAGGATAAAGTATATGTAGATCTTTTCTCTGGAAAATCAAGGTGCTGCGATTCTTCAGACTGGCAAAGGCCAGGTTGAAGGGTGTGCTTTGTTCTTGAAACACCAGATATTAAGGGTTATGGGAGGCTACAAGATTTAGGGCCTGAAAATATCTGAACTTTTTTGTGAAAGGGATAATTCATCTGCATCAATCGCTACCAGTAATGCACAGAAAACTACATTTCTCCTTTTTACAGATATGTATATACACATGTATAAAATTAAATTTACAGACTCACCAGAATTGTTTAGGTTGGAAGGGACATCTTGAAATCATCTACTCCACCCCTCAAGCAGGGTTGGATACAGCAGGTTACTCAGGGCACTGTCCACTTGGGTTTTGAATGTCCCCAAGGATGGAGGTGCCACAGACTCTTGGCCTAGTGTTTGACCACTATCACAGTAAAAAAGTGTTTTCTTGTGTTCAGATGGAATTTCCTGGACTTTAATTTGTCCTGTTGCCTCTTTTCCTGTCACTTGGCACTGATGAGAAAAGTCTGGCTCCCTTGTCTTTGTTTCCTGCCATAAGGTATTTAGAGACATTGATAAGATTCAGCTGAAACTTCTGCAGGCTGAAGTGTCTTAGCCCACCTTTCCTTTACTTATATGAAAGTAAGTCCCTTACTCTTCTCTGTGGCCGTGTGTTGAACTCACTCCAGTAAGTCCATATCTGTCTTGTACTGGGGAACCCAGAACTGGACCCAGCACTCCAGGTGTGACAGGAACCCTGAGGAGTGGAGCAGAGCATGGCAGACTACCACCAGGAGCCACAAGGATGAGCTACAGCAGCAAAGCCACCCAAGAACAAGCTTCCCCAGGTGACTCCATCCATATTCTCTCCCATTACAACACACTTATCTATGTCTACATGGTGGATAAAGGTTTTCCTCTACATTTAAGAGGGCAGAATTTAGGTTTTACTTTCAGTTTCTGCATACTTCTTGTTTTAGAAACCATAACCTGAAGGCTGTTGCAAAAATGCAATTTTTAAACCTGGTGTCTATTCATATCTTTATTGACAATGTTCATATCAATATACTTGGAAACACAATGGAAGCATTACTCTTGAGCTCAATGGGAATTAAGCACTAAAATATCTTTGAAGAGTCAAGTGTAGCGTGTAGAATAAGTCCTATTTTGAGTCCTTGCTGTGGATTTTCAGCGAGTCCTTCGCAAATATGCACAAATAGTTGTCTATATTTGGGTCAGCGATATGCTTGTGCACTGAAATGTTGCTTTTCTTCCTGATGATATGGAGGAATATCATCCCTTAGGGAAGATTACTGTATCATTAAACTAATCTATGCTATTACGTCTCTATTATCACTTCTGCGTGCACGCATTTTCAAACTAAAAATGGTACAAAGTAATAATACACATTTAGAAAACCAGTAGTATCAGTACTAATATCTACTGATATTGGTACTGATCACCTGTACACTTCTTCCCTGTCATTAGCTGACAGATGTTGATTAACATGGAGGAAGAGAGAAGAGAAAAAGGAAAAGTTTCCCTGGTATACTGAAAGCAAAGACCACTGGTGATGGATGGTGAAGTCCCTGCCTCAGGTCCTGTGCGCGTGACCAACACACGTTCAAGTTGCACTCTTCTCATGCCATTGTTTCTCTTGCTTTCTGTATTTCACACGTTGCCCACATGCATGCCTAATGCTAGACAACAAAGGTACTTTTTAATTTTGTGAATGATTATCACAGAATCACAGAA
>VXAK01029361.1:0-13279 GCA_013399435.1 Arenaria interpres | reverse complement strand
GTGAAATTCAGTGAAATATTCAGTGAAATTTCTGTTCATATTAAACCTGCTACTGATGTGTCCTATATATGTCAGACTTAAAGACCTGCAGTTCCTCAGATTTTCCCTAGAATAATTTCTAAAAACTGACATCCCATTTGGCACTCTTTGGTCCTGCTGCTAAAGCAATTTCAGGCAAGAAATTACACACCCTCACTAACAGTTCAACCATTGCATTCTTGCATTGTCCTAGAAGAACTGGCTGAATAACATCTGCTCTTGGCAATTCTTTTTACTGTTCAGTTGTCCATTTGTTCCTTATCTTTTTCTGTAGTCATTTCAATTTCAAAGAGATTCTACTTATTACCCAACAAAAAAAAATACTTCTGAGTGGGAATGTCCTTAGTTTCCTCCATAGAGAACACTGATGCAAATAATTCATTTCACTACTCTGAAGTGCTCTTTTCATTCTGTATCGTGATCATCAAGTAGTCCTGCAGATGCCATGGAAATCCTACTGTTGAAAAACTATTTTTAATAATTTTGCTGGCTTTCCTGCATTTTTATATTCAAACTTCCAGAATTTGTTATTGAATTTTCCTTGTTCGGATATACCCCCAGGTTTTTGAAGGATGCCCTCATGCTGTACAAAGCAGCATTTTTCCAGCTATGTTAGTTGATACAGCGAATAGGAATTAGACACAATCAGAGAAACCTGGTTTTGTGCAGAAAACAGCTGAAAGAAGCAGTGTTGGCTTCTCCCTCGCTTTCTGATATTTGTAAAGTGGGGAAAATCACTATGTGGGAGGCCTGGTGTCCATTCCTTCCTTTTCCTAAGATAATTCAGACCTATATCCATGCCCTAATCAGCAAGCTGATAGGCTATTTTTGGACAACACCCCTTTCCTCCTTTCTTGTTGAAGATGTTTCTTTTGTCTCATCATTTGTGAAGTATTGCCTACGTGGCAGAACATTTCTTTTGGAAGGGAAGTCTTGTGTTAGGTCTTATCACCTGTGACCTTTTCTGTTACACATTATATGACCACTCCATAACACAGCTGTCCCCCTTATACAGTGAATGCTGTTGAGCTGAAGAGCCATACTGACTATCCTTATAGCTCAAAGAATCAATGTAAAGTAGAACTTCAGCAAAAAGGAATGTGTTTTTGCTTTTTCTTCAGTCCTGTAACTTGGTCTCTTGAAAACACATTGGGAGGTACAGATTCAAACCCAGTAATTGCAGTGAGAAAGCATGGTCTCCCAGCTTGAAACTGAATTGTGTAGAGTCAGCAGACAGAAAGATTACTAAAGTAATCTTTTACCCAGACACTCATCTTTAGAGAGATAGAGGCTAAGCCTGAGTCCTCTGACAGAAAAAGTGTAAATGCCAGTCTTCAGAAGACTGTCCAGGGCTCTGCTACTGGGTCTGGCCAGCGTTGGTGAGCTGCCTCCTGGGTATTGCCAAATGTTTCTGAGGTACTGCAGGGGGAGCTGGACCTCTCGTTCAAAACTTCAAATTGTTTCATGGGTGTCTCTGAATTTGGGCCAAAGGGCTGAATCAATGAATAGATTTATATGACTAATTGCTACTTAGGCACCTAAATCCAATGTTTATGGATTACTGAGATTCTCAAAACTCCCACTGAGTTTCTGCCTACCATTTTGATGCATCCTTCGTTTCAGGATTTATATCACCTAACCTAAAACATTTGCAATGTAGATGTTTACATATGAATTAGTCATCCTCAGTTCCTCTTGTGCTCAGCAGAGAGAAAAGGGAGTTTCTGAAGAATGATGCATCTGACCCACTTTACAGTTAGACAGTACATCCCATGGACTATACAGTGAGCCTGCAGTGACAAGCTCAGATCTACGTACTGGTGCAGTAGGTGATTGCATTTAGACAGATGAATTGAAACCCTGGTGTCAGGAGCTACGGATCATTTATACGCTCTGTACAGCAATAAACCACCTGTGTATAGCAAAAGTGAGTTATTTTCAGCCTCAAAGAAAAATCACATTACACGCTGATATAAGCTAAGAGCAAGCCCATGAAGAGTTACGATGTCTGCCACGCAAGGAATAAGCAAATTGCTCTGTGTTGTGTGTATACAAGATGGTCAAGGGCTTCCTGTGCTAGAGCTACCCAGAGCCCTCATCACCTCTATGCCTCACCAAGCTGCTGGCACTAGGCATGACCGCATCCCCAAAGTCACCAGAACACTAGACAGTCTCCTTTACCATGGTGCTCTTCTTGGAGACCTTGAATATAAATTGATGCGTGAAGTTTCGGGACGCCTAAAATTTAAGCACTGAAATTTTCAGGTCCTGCTAGGCCCTAGATACAGTGAATTTCAGTATAAAAAATTCCTCTGGCCTTAATCTTTAAATGTGAGAATTTAGTGTTGGATTAATCCTAATTTGACCTCATAGCTCATAGTTTATCTACTATTTCTTTCTTATGAGTAAAAAAGATGGTGAATATCCCTTTAACAATAGGTCCTGGAATACTCTGACTTCAGCCTGAACTGTGGCAAGGCAAAATGTACTGGATGTCCTAAAAACCTGTTGGACGTTGGGTCTTTACAACACTTAATTATGCAGAGGAGAATTTGCTGAAGGTGAAGGAATAACTGGAGTGGTCAAAGTGATTTGCAGTGCAAAAAAGAGCTGCATGATGAAGCCTGTACCTAAGCAGGTAGGTAGACAGGATGAGTTTTACTTACATATTATCATTAAAGACTGATAGAAATACTAATAACCCTTAATTATAAAGGTGAGAAGCAATCTGTCTATGATGACTGGAAATTTATGTTAATTTTAACTAAAACAAGCTCAAAGCCATTTGTCAAACCATAGGTTAACAAATTTTTTTTGTGTTTGAGTGAATGGCCTGGATTTACAACTAAGGTATCAGAACACTCAGAAATGATAGAAGGAATTCTCTGAAAACTTGGCATCTTGACTGGAGGAAACCTGAACTCTGATGTTCATCCTGGTCTTAAAGTATCCAGAAAATGTCTCTATCCTCTTAAATCTGGAAGCTAGATATGAGGAATATAGATCACTAATGCCTTTTAAAAATAATTTGACTTTCCTTTCTGAGCTACTTTTTGAAGTGGCCCTCTCGAATGATTCTTATCCTTGTTACACTTGATGAGCTTGAACAAGATGATGAAAGGCAGCTAGTGTCACAGTCACTGCAGAAAGGAAAGATTCCCAATAGTGGTTTATGAGAGAAATGTTTGTTATGCTTTATTTGTTATTTGTCCTAATTTTTCACTGAGGGAGGAATCAATGTAATTTTTAACATAAATGTTATTAATTGTATGTATCTACAGCTCTCTCTAGTGCCAAAAGCTCATAAAAACTGTAGCTCAGAACATTTAGTAGCTGTCTGTTATTCTTTAAGTAATGCAAATCACTTGATTTTCTCATTTTAATACACTTATTTCACAAATCTACATAGCTATGGCCAAAACATGCTGTACTGACTCAGTGCACACCCAGTACTCCCAGTGATGTCAACAGAGAATGTGACAAAACAATCACTGCAAGATTTGGTATCTAAACAGTAAATATTGCTGGTTCTGTAACTCGTTCCCATAGTTCATTTTTTCTTTTGCCACAAACAGTCAACCACACGGTCTTCTGCACAGTGCTGAGGCTTTCTTGCAGCCTGTGGCCACATCTCATAACAGGGTCTAGATACAGCTTGTGCTCAGCATCTCACGACAGGGTCTATATCCTGTCTTATAAAGCTCTGGTGCCTGGAGGTGACACTGACCAGTGAATTCTGGCCTGGCCTGGAAATGACTGTTAACAGTGGCATTAGTTAATGCTTTTGTTATTGACAGCATTTAACTTGACCAGAGTGAGAGACAGCTTCATTTCGTCGCGCCCTGACAGAAAATTAATCAATTCAGACTCTCAAGCATTTAACCAAAACTTAAAGTACTTGGCATTCCTGTTGTCTTTTGTAAAACTTCTCTATGTATTTAGGTGTACATATATGTTCCTTTCATATCAGTTCATGCTAGCACATCAGCGTATTCCTCCAGAGTAGTTGGCCAAACAGCCAGACCTTTAATTTGTGGTGGGTGGATCACTGCATCCCTGAGTCCTAGATACTGCACAGCTTTTATATGGATATGTCAGTGCTACCCCTATTTAGATTCATTTGCTTTAGGGTGCTTTTCTTTTTTGCCCCGAGACAAAACAGCACTCAAACTGCTGAAGCTCCCATGCCTTTTGACCTTGCCAAGCTTTGTTAAATCATCTTATCTTTACATAATACCCACAAGCATGCATAGGACATTGGAATCAGTGTCCCAGAAACGCAGTGCAGGCTTGAGTCACAGCACCATAGGCTAAGAAGATGTGACATATATTTCCATATCAAAACAAGAAAAACCTTTCTTTCCCCTCTTCACTGATGCATAACATCCCAAAAGGCAAGAATGGCCTTCAGCTAACACAGATCAATTTTCTTTCAGCTTCAAACACCATTTAATTACTGTTGACTTCTTTAACCTTTTTCTCTTCCTTTATGGATTAGGTTCCTTTATATTCTATTGCCATTTACTTTGTGACATAATCAAAATCGTATGATAAAATTTCATATTTTTCTTCTTCCTTCCTACTCTTTACGTTCAATTTACTTCAAAAAACAAATCATTCCTTGAGGAGAAAAATATATTTAATGAATTGACTTTTAGCTTTATCTTTCTCTGGTATCTAGACGTCATTTGCTTTAAGTAAGTAATTGCTCAGATGACTGGGTGGCATGCTGGATAAAAGAAACAGCTTTTTACCTCTTAACATTTCAGGAGAAAAACACTTACATGGCAATATGCTTTGGATGAAATGAGTTTTGTTGACTCAGTTTCATCTTCAGCAAATATTTCACATTTCACTAAGTCTGAGACCACATAAAAATAGTATGGTTAGCACTTTTTATCAGAAGGAAGACTTTGCTCAGTAGATGCAGAAAAGGAATGATTTCTCTACTAATGGCTGTAAAACAAGCAGAACACTGGGCAGAGATCCTTCCAGCTGAATGAAAGCATTCTTTGTCTCTTATTCCTTCTGCTGCATCAGATCCACATCAGCGTGTGCCCCTGAGCATGAACTGTTATAATTCAGGACAGAATATGCCCCCCTACATCTTTTAAATCAATCCCTTTGAAAATCCTTTGACTCGATGTGCAATGACACAGTCTTTTTTCTAGCACCCAAAATTTTTTCGGGCTCAGAACTGCACACGCCACCACACCTGGGTGGAGATGCAAATACCTAGTATCACCTCTACAGTGTGGTGGTCGCACTAAGGAGTTAGGCACTAAACTGTGGAGAAGAATGATTTTGTATTTGTTTAATTTTAGGGCCCAAATGAAGGAGTGGGTCTTCAATTACTACCACCTACAGTGTAACTGCTTGTGAATCTGTTACCATAGATTTTCTTTTGAGATCTTGTTTTTTCAAAACGTTTGTTCTTGAACTTCTAATTAACCTGAAGCATTTGAGTTACAAGAACTACAGAGCAGAAGATTTTAGAGGAGAAGTGAGGACGCTTTGCGTTATGTGGCATTCTTGGCAATAACTTTGATCCTTATTGTCGTGGTTTAGGCCGAATTGGCCTATAATGGCGACAGATGCTCCCCCCCACCACTTCCTTGCTTCAGGAGAAAAGGGGGAAGAGAAAGAAATTTATGAGTTTAGAATGAACTACACTACTTTAATGAAATATTAATATTAAAATTAAAAAGGAAATAATGGAATAGATACAATATATACAAAACCATATCAAGCTCCCAGGATGACATCACTGGCAGGCACTGGGGAAGTCCCAGACTGGACTCAGAAATGGATAGGAACTGGATTCCAGCTCTGGAGTCAGGAACGCACGGATCAGGATCAAAGGCAGATGAAAAAAGAGGCTATCCCTTTGATCCCTCAGCTTATATACTGAGCATGGGGCAGATGGGATGGAATACCCTGTTGGTCAGGTTTGGGTCACCTATCCTGTCCGCTCCTCCCCACAGATGTGACCTCTCTATGCTCTTCCATTTCTGACCCTCCAACAAGGCAAATAACAAAATTAGCTGACTTTGGTTGTTATAGCAATAAGTATAACCAGGAGCCTCTCTGCATACCGTTTCTTGGCATGAAGTACAAACATTGGTCTTATCACTCTGAGAATGAACAGGTTTCTCTACAATATGCAGTTAATTTCAGAGAGTTAGAAGAGATCGAGCTAAGATGTACTATTACTGAACAGAAAGTTGGTTCTGTGTTACCTCACACCGGGACACTTATGCATCTTTTAGGCATCACAATTAACAGAGAGTTTTATAAAAATAGCTGTATCTCACAGGACCTCAGCACTGATGTCCATTCAAGCTATTTTTTTGATTTTGCTGCATACTTTGTGTGGGATGTCATAAGCATTTGTGTCTCCTTCTTCTACATCCAGCCAGTAAGAATGAGATCAATCCTTGAGGGCAAAACAGGGTATAGAAAAGTACAGATTCTTATTTATGTTATACAACATAATACTTATCTTCTTTTTTTAGATAATAATTAGGCAATTAATTAAATCTCTTTATGTTAATTACATATTACTGCACAGCGGTAGGTAGTTCTTAAGTCACAGGAGAAATGCAGATTATTTTTGATTCAGTTACGGTAAAGAAAAGTAAATGACGAAAATACTTTTTAAAGATGTGTACTGAAGAGAGAGCATGGAGAATAAAAATAAAGCACATCAAATACAGATGAGAAAACACAAACTATAATATACACATATATATTTGTAACAGATGATGTAGCTTTGACATCCTTTAGAGTGAGGATGAGCTTTCTCTGAAGCACTGTGACCCACTTCATTTAATAATTGGTAATTGTGATTTTGCTGGTTTCAATGACCTGGAAAACACCATGCCTGACCCATGATGTTTTATATTCAGACCATCATTTTCAAACATATATGTCTATGGACATTAGACATTAAGACAAAATGTACAAATTTGAGTTTAAGAACATCAATAAAAAGAGCTTCCTGCAATACATCTAGACATGATAGAATGACCTTTAAAAAAGACATCAATTTTAGCTAAAACAGTTGGAATTTGTTGTATTGGCTTTTAAAATTTAGACCTTTCTGCAGTGAGTCATTTATTTATATAACTCAGTCATACTATCCACAACTGTAAAAAGCATATTAAACCACATCTTTTGTCATTCTGTTTCATTCTTTCCTCTCATACATATTTTAGCACAAACTGGAAGGGACATCTATTGTTTACATATTTTAGAAATAATGTTGAAGAACTGCTTCCTAGTTTAACATTGAAAAATGTTAAATAAACTTGCTATCAATCAGTCTTGAAGGATTTTATCCTCACAGTGTCTGGGTTTAATGTCAGTAAATATATAGTACTTTTATGTATTACAAAACCTGCTTGGAACCAGTAAGTAATTACTCTAAATTATGGAATTTTCACAATTTTTTTAGTACTTTTATATAAATTAGCAGGATATCTTGATATTTCAGCTAAAAGGCATTTACTGGGGTTTAAAGCAATTTTATTAAAAAAAAAAAAGAAATCTTCTGAACTGAAGATTTTAAAAGCAACTACAACTAATCAAAGCTCAAAATTTTGGGAAAAAAATTAGAAATTAGCTAAAGGAAATGACTGGATCTTCCTGTGTTTATTTAGCTCTGAAGTTCAAAACATGACTAATTTGAAATATTTGTACAAACTTTAATAGTGCCGATTAAGTCTCTGCATAATGCGTTCAGTCCTCTGGTACAGACCAGGCAGTTACTGCAGTGTAATTGCACAGTAAATGTAGTTTGTATCACAGCTATTAATATTTACAGTGTAAATGACCTGAAAGGATTTTATCTGAGGCATGCAATATTTATTTCTGATTTTAATGGTCACTTTATTCAAGAAAGGTCTGAAAATCCCATGTGAATTTGAAACTTTTTATAGTAAGAGAAAATATAAGTGTACTCTGATAGCTGAAGATTTTGAGGCCTAAAATTGTCAATGGGTAAATTCTGAGCATCACAGTGCGTATTTTACCATTCTCTTTATAGAAGAAATCATATCCAGAAAAGACCCCCGTATGTAGGGGGCTGCCACTAGAAAGTGATGATGACTATTCCTTTTCAAGAGTGAAGAAAAGAGTGAATTTACTGTGTATCTGTGACATTCCCAAGCCTAGGGCTGTGCTTATTTGCTGTTGCCATGAACACACAAAGCTCTACAATTCCCACTCTATGTTTTGCACCAGGGTAGGTCATAAAAAAGAGACAGCTTCCTCCGTGCAACCTTCAGCTGTGTCTTTCTCCGTAGTTGGTAAAAAGTGAGAGCAGCCACCCAAAGAACACAGCCTTGTGCAACTTGATGTGGTCCAAACACAGTCCCTGCCCCCTCGGAGTGACCAACTCTGCTTTGTTTTACACAGGCTCAGGAGCAATGCCAGTATCAAGAACATCTGGGGCTGCCCTACAGTTCTAAAACAGGGTAAATTCACAGCAGTTTCCCAGTGGATATCTTGTAATTGCAAACAGTGTGTACGTTGTGTTTACCTGAACTTTCAAAAGAGCAGTTGAAAGCCATAATGAGCCCTGACTTTTGCTACTGCCTCCTTCATTGGCAGTGTACCTTTCTGTATACTACCTCTACTATTTTGTATAATAGTCCATTAAAAAAAAAAATTGGTGTGCTCATTTCATTCCAGATAGCTCAGGGAAAGTTCAAATAGAGGTTAGAAGCAACAGAAGATGAAAAAGGGGAGGTTAGCTTATAACTTCATCAAGTCAACCTCTAAAGTTGTGACCTATTGTTAATTTTTACTTCAAACTTAAAGTTTACTTTACTGTTTTCTCCTCTCCACAATTTAAAATTCAATTATTTTGTGATCAGACTCTTTCATTTAGCTAATCATCAATATAAGGATTTAAATTGAAAAAGAACTGGTATTAATTATATTCATTAGACAGCAATTCTCAACTGTAGGAATTAAAAAATTCCAATCACTTCATAGAAATCAAAATTGAGGGTGAAAAAAATGTGTGGAAAAATTCCTTTTAACATCTGATTATCAAGATGGCAAAGATTATTAAGGAGAGATCATATTCTTTATGAATACCATGTATTTCTAAATTATTTTTTACTCTTATTCAAGGTACAGGAAAATATTCTTGTCCTACAGAAACCTCTGCATACTAAGCATTAACAACTGAAAACTAATAAACATTTGGCCAAGATATAAACCCAGCAAGTTGCAGCTAGAATTGATTCTTATGACCCAAGTCATTACGACCCAAAGAGAAGTACTGTTTTTCTGCCCTGCCTCCAAGCTATTTCTTTCTCTTATTAGACTATTTATAGTCTTAGGTAATATTTTTGGATTCTGAGTATATTCTTTACCAACCATTGTCTTAACACAAAACATTCACTGAAAAAGTCAGATGTTTATATAATGCTCTCTAGCTCTATTGCATCTTTTGTATCAGATATGATCTCTTTCTGCAGATTTCTTCTGCCGGTTCTAATGCTGCCTCTCTTTCTAACCAGTCCTAGAAGTTTTAAAAAAGCAATCAGATACACAATCAAAATACCTTTGTTTTCTGTGTTGTGCTTTATAATACAGATATCCATGCAGTTCTCTGATATTCCTCTGTTTTAGTGAAAAGAGAACGAAAACTAAGCTATCATACTTCCATGAACACTTCCTCTTGTCTCCCTTTCTGGGGCATTGGTGCACAAATGCCTTTGCAAACTTATGTCACATAGCTGGAAATTACCTTCATATCTCATTTATAAAATATGGTACACTCCAGTTTGGGATACTGTATTTATTTTAACTAGCGACCAGATTTCATGTCTTATTGAAGAAGCACTATATAAAAGTCTTTTCAGCGAGAGGGGGAGCTTCAGGTAACACCCCCGACAAACATCTTTTGATACTACATAATAATTGGGTTGCAAATCAGCACATTGTTCATGAACAAAGAAGTAGCAGATCTATACTCAAAGAAAGGGATTGAGAGGGTGGGAGAACAGGGTGAACAGGAGGAAGGAAATACAAAAAGACATCTGTTCTCATTAATTCAATGACTAGTGTCAGCACAGTCCTATTACAAGGAAGAATCAAAACCATAATGAACACACCTCAAACTTCATTCACCATGGAAAAAGGGAGGAAATAATGCCATTCTGGTTGATGTAGCCCAAGGTTTGGGAAGTTGGTGCGCTCACAAATGAGAACTGTTGTACTGCACTGAGCATGAAAGATGTGTAATCGGAAATGCTCATGCAACAGTTCATGCTTTGCATGGGATCTATTCTCAGTAGTCACTAAAGATCAAATGCTTTTAAATACAGGGTTCTTTTCTAACAGAAAATTAAATAGTTATTTCCTTTGCCTGTTCACCATGCACAAAATGCAGATACCTTTACTGGTTGTACAGGAAACATCCATATCTTTGCACTGTAAAGCGATACTAGCTAATGGGAAGTGTACTGGATGGAAATCCATAGAAACTATATTAATGGATTACTCCTATGAGAGCTTACAAACTGTCACTTTTTTTTCTTCCGACTTTGAGGCATATGACTCACAAAAGGAGGATATAAACATTTTTGAGGGATGACATGAAGCTGGAGAAGAAAGGAAAATGCTAGAATAGGAAGCGTTTTAACTGAAGGTGTTACATGTACCCTTTTATAAGTGCAGAAAAGATACCTTATCCACAGGCTGCAATTGTCAGTAAAAAACCCATCAAGTCTGTGTAAATCAAGACAGATGCTATTGTCCCATAAATCCAAATTTAACTTTGGAGACTGCTGGTGTTTCTGCTTGTGTTGAGTAGGGAGGAAGAAATTACAAAATCCAAGGAGCTCAGTAGTCAAGAATCCTCATCCAGATGGGTCAGCCAAAATGTTATCTTGAACCTTTCATGGTCTCCACTTGGCAGCCCTGATGCCTTGCAGTTTTCTGCCAAAATAGAGCCCCTACATGTCACCCAAAAATACAGTCGTGGTATAAGGTTTCTAATATGACAAAGATAGATTTCTTCACTCAAATAGAAAGATGGTAGTTTATTTTGTTTGCATGTTATTTAAGGCTAGACAGGAAAAGGGTAATATTTTCAGCTGGGCTTCCAAAGCACGCCTGCAAAAGACGGCATGAACAACTTTTTCACAGATTAGTATGGATGAGTGCTTATATGTAATCTATGATTTATTTGTGTGAGTCCATATTTAGCATGCAAATAGATACTTTTCACTGGACTCTATTTCTATAGCTGGTCAAACCAAAACCCCCATTTGCATTGTGCCAACCAGTGGTGCCCAAAAATCTGCATTCAATTTCGGTAGTTCAAATCTATTTCTAAATAAAAGTGGCACAGTTTTCCAAGAAGGTCATTGCCAGTAAAGATCGTGATTGTTTTGCAATCAAGTGGAATACTTATTTTATAATTCCACATTTTTTTCTTTTTCTGCCTCTGTCAGCATACATAATCTCCTCCTGGACTGATTTCTCATAATTAAAAAGATTTATTCTTTTTCTAAGATGATTTAATCACTACTTCTAAATTAACATTAGTAGGACTAAACATGATTCAACAGGATGTATCAAATTCAATCAATAATCTAAGATAGGCATCACCCCTACCTCTGAAGTCAGTGAAGAGGGCATGAAAAAGCACAATCATCCCCTCTTCCGATAAACATTCAAGTAGTTGGGATGGATGATCTTCTGCGGGTGCACATTACGCTAGGTTGGTTATAGTGATTATTTTTATAATGAGGATAACTATTAGACATCTGAAGTCAGATTAGATTAAGTTTATCAGCAGCTTAAATTTTAAAATTAAATTTTAAATACGGAGTTGGATAATTCAGAGTCAGGGCTCTGCATCTGAACAGTTGTAATCACATCACAGAAAAAGTAGCTGTGATTTTGAACTGCGGTTTTCAAATTACCGCATTTGGAAGAGTGAAGCCGTATTCTTCACCTGACTTCTTCTTCAATCATTTTTGCTGACAAATTAAATAATATTAATATGTAAATAAAGTTATTGAAGTGCTAAAATTACCCAGAGGTGCTGATCTCACATCCTGACATAACCTTAGCTTTGGTACCCCTGCAACAGAGGTAAGCAGAGTAAGAGATGGAGCGGGAGCAAGGCATGAAAGTGAAAGAGATCTTTAGTATCCCCATGTGCCTCACTTGGGGGCAAAACATGCAAATGCACTGTGGGCACATCAGTACTGATGAATTCAGTATTCTGACTGCCTACCTCTGGGGAAAAGCAGTGCCAGCAACAAGAGATTTGGGAATTCTCACTAGAGGGAAATAAGACGGCAAGGGAGTAAGAACAAATAACAAAGGATATTGGTTCTGGGTTAGAGAAAGATACTAAATGGGTATAACACACTGAGTAAAGCACCTTTTCTCTGTGGCTGTTGATGGATGCTATCTGTTGTTACCAGTGGGGACCCAGCCCTCCCAACAGAGATGGGACTGGGAGAGCAGTGCAGGGAAGTTGCAACTTCAGTTTTCTCAAGCTGCTTTTACTGCAGCTTTTCCAAATGCCAGGGCACTCCCGGGACACCAGCAAACACAGCGAAGATAATAAGTGCTTATTATCTTATAAAGCTTAATTCTGTAGCACTATGTGAAACAGAACTCCAGCTATCTGGAAGTACAGCTGTCTTTATCTGCCTTCAGTAGCACTTATAAGCAATTTACTGCCTCATTACAAAACCTGAAGCCAGAAACATATTTGCACAGGGAGAAAATGATCATGCCCAATGTCAGGTGAAAGACATTTGTTTCATTATTTTTCCTTTGTCTTTTGTATTATTCACGTATTTCCTTTTCTTTAATGTCTCTCCTCATATTATTAATATATGAAGAATGCTGGCTGCACTGTTCAGAACATGACAACACCTGAGAAACCCCAAAGAAGTCAAGTATTTCTATGTGTTATTTATAGGATTTCAGGCATCTCTGTATCTCCCTTGATTTCCAGGATTTTATAATTAAGGAGAGAAAGGCTACCGACTCAGATTCAGATGGTGAAGGAAGATCCAGAGCTCTGCATTTCACCTATTTATGCCAGAATGCCTCTTTAATCACTAAAACATTCATGTTGTAGGGGGTCAGAGGCTCCATGTATTAATGCACAAAGTCATGGAACTGAGTTGAATAATTTTCTTAATTCTTAATAATTTTCTTAATTCTAATTGAATAAAAAAGTTTCTATAAATAC
>VXAK01029351.1:0-20000 GCA_013399435.1 Arenaria interpres | reverse complement strand
ACCAGCTCTAAATCGAATTTTATATAGCAATATAAATTAAATAATTAATACATATAAATTAATCCATCCATAATGGCTCCCATCAGCAACTACTACAACCAATTAAAAGCTTATTTCATTTGTTTGAACCTTTTCTAGAATTGTGCTTATTTGTTACACTGGTATAATTACACAAGTGTAACTCTTTGTGCAAACTGTCTAATCCAATAATAAGACTCTTCTAAAGTGTTTTTGCTTTGGGTTTATTACTAGCACTTCTAATAGAGCATAAACTAAAAGTTAAAAAAAATCTTTTCTCCCTGAATCAACACACAAATGGTATGCAAAATCAGTACAACCATTCTGATTTAAATTAACAGTATGCCCTTCCATGTGGATAAACGCCAAGTTTACTACTGGGACTAAAGTATGCTTTTAAAAAACAACCTGCTGCTTAAACAACCTGGCTTTCGAGACAGAATTTTCTTTGACATGACAGTAACTGTGGGGTTTTTTCATATTCCTTCATATTTATTTTTTGCATTTCATTTATGCCTTTCTTGCTTCAATTTTAAATTCTGACATTTAAACCAACTCCAAACAAAGCAGATCCCTCTGGAGACAAATTTATCTGGATTAGTTGAAGATCTAAATTTATACCAAATTAGAGTAGATTACATTCCTGTAAAGGGTGTTCATTCAGAATATGTAGCCTGAATTGGTCTAATTCAAACAAATGAAGGGAAACCAAATTAAGATTGCATATTCTGAGCAACAGCATCCAGCCTGTAATTTAATCAAGTTGAACTAAACCAGTTTAAATTCTACCGGTGTTGGTAAATTCTCTCCTGCAAATAAGGTCAAAATTCTAAAGAAAACTATAGTCATTTACGTGAACACCCTTAACATTACAAACTACCGACCATAATTACTGGCCTTTCTAGCTGAATTATCATAACATAGTCAGGTACTAAGTCAGTCAAAGAGAAAATGAAATGGCACTAATGAAGAGAGAAAGGTCTACTTCCAAAACTACATGCTTACAACACGTACAGTGATTTTCCTCGTTTGCTCAAATCTTTGCTTCCCCTTCCATCGCCCACCAGTTACATGAAGTAAGTGATGGCCTTCACTAAATAATAAGTTTACTCCTACATTGGAACTTCAAAGGTGGTCTTTTTCTATTTAAAAAAACAGTAACGCAGAAAGTATTTCTCATCAGACCTAAATCTAAAATTGGCAAGTATGACTTTTGCCAAATCTTTCAAACATGAGCAAAATCCATCAGCTGTAGGGAAAGGAGATGCCTTATTAAAGCAAAGATATGACATCAGTGGGTTTAGAGTTTTTCGTTAATATTGCTATCAGCCTTGATCTCATACCTGATTTGATACTTTTATTTTAAATATATTTTACATTACAATTTATAGTCACAGCTCTGACAAACATTTCTGAGAACTCTTCATTCATGGATTCTTAAGCATACTAGGAGATCATCAGTAACTGTGCCAGAATGCAATAGTACAATACATATATCCACAGAACCATCCCATACCTTAAGAATTATCATAGAAATACCCTAGTACTGTAGATAACACCGGCATGGCCTGGGTAACAAAAACTTCTGCATTTATACACAATTCCTCAATTCCATGCCAATAAACTAATTCCTTGTTAAATCTCTTGTCATCTTATAGCATTACAAAGCAATAAAATCTATTCTATATCATCAGTCACCGGTATTCAAAGCACTAAAACCGTAGTGCATGGGAGGCAAAAGTTCTCTCCTGAGGCCCTGAAGGCACGATCCTAAACACCTCCTAAAGCTTAGTGAGCAACTGCAAGCACTATGTAAATTCTAAGGCCAGAAATGTTTTAAGTGTGTTTATTTGAACATCCAAACTAGAAAGTTATCCTACACTTACAATCTGAATGTTTTCTAAATACATTCACTGGAAGCTAGAGTCCTAAAAATCATCATTCAGCACGTCAGCAAGTAAACTAAATTTAAGACCTTGACCTAAATTTCCAACTGTACTCGTTGTGAAGAAAATCTTTTTAAAAATTCAACACGTAACCAATGCCATTTTAGGTTTTCCTATCTCAAGCTTGTGGGTGCCAAAATACTCATCGCCACTTACAGATTCCAGGTGTGAAAAGCTCCCAACTGTCTTATGTGCTATTGCCAAAGAGTCTAGATTTCCTTCTGGCAAATTCTGCACTTGCCACTTTTGTAATAGCAACATATCTGCAATATTTTCTCAGTTTGAAGACAGAGGTAAAAATATAACATTTAGTTTCAAGCTAACAGTCTTATTTTAAAAACATGTATTTCAAGCTACCATACTATTTCCAGTTCACAAGAGAATTAAGCACCAAAATGTTACAAAAACCCAACGCAAAGGTTATGGAAGGAGTATATTATCTTTTACTAAACCAACAGGTAAAGGTGGCAAAAACATACAAGTTTTAGGCATGCAAACTGTTTTTCAAGTCCCAAGTAGAATTAGCAACGCTGAAATTCAATTGAACTTGAAAGCAAGTGCACTGAAGTAAACTTCATTATGTTATGTATGAACTGAGACAAAAGGTACTCGATATCTTGCCATAAAGAAAGAGAAGCACCTGGGTACACACACGACAGGGAAAAACTACAGGGCTGTGGCTCCTATGAGAGAATGAGAAACACGGGATGTAGTTCATTACCTACAGAAAATCAGCAATTTTTGGTCAGGGAGAGTTAGGATGAGCCATAAAATAAAAACTCTGTTTAATCCATGATATTTTTGCCATATTTTTCAGCTGAGCGAGTTAATTTCCTCATCTTATCTGTCACACAATTGCACAAAGACTTCTGTGAGAACAAGAGAAAGAATGGATGTTAGCTGTGGGGGAGAGGGAAAGGCTGGACTGCTGTGGTGCTTTCAACTCAAACCAGTTGCAGAACTACAACCTCAGATGCAGAGCCTCCAAGGCTAATGCGGAAACCTAACCCTTTGGAGAGGTTAATTTCATTCCAAATAACACTGTATTGTTCTCAATTTTTTTCCACAACTCAGAGTGAGCTCCAAATAAAAAAGTGGCTTGTGAAACCTTATTAATTACTCCCAAATTAATTTTAAAACCCTAAAAGTGTCATTTGTTTAAAAAAAAAAAACCACAAAACTGTACATCTGTGGTTTAGATTCACCATAACTGTTGTGATTTTTACAACAAACCTAAATGAAACTACAAGGGGGTTTTTTTGCTATCACAAGAATTTGTTTTACCTGTCACAAAAGCCTTCCTCAAAGAAACTAGTTTTCTGATCACTTATCTGAAGTGAAAAATATTTTCAAACCTGCAAATGGAAAGTCAGTTTTGCAATTACCTAAATTATACAGTGTTACAATAATTATTTTGCAAGATCCTTGTAAAATTTTCATTGCAGAAGAGTTAAGTGATAACAAAGTGTGGTTTTGAACACCGATAGGAAAACAGCTTGAAGTCAAACAATTAAGATATTTTAAATAATATCATAGTAATAGAATACCAAACTATTTATAGTTCGGATTTATCAGCAAAATAAAAATCTTTGTTTCCAGTTTTTTGAAACATTGGAATAGTCAGCTATCTTCTTAGGATACACTTAGAATATTAATAGATTACCATTAATATCACTAACTTTATATACCTAGGAATAATATAAATCGTTCCTTTAAGACACTCCTAAGTATTGCCCTTTCCACTAGTACTATCTATCTTTATTATTTGATAAATCAGTTTTCTCAGTAAGGAAAACACCTAACCCAGACGTACAACACAAACTACAGAAGGCAAACTACACTGCTCTGAAGAATTTCTTCCAAAGCCTACACAAGTTTTGGCAGCAGATACACACTGATTTATAGAAGAGAAAGAGGCATATACACAACTAACTGCTATTCATTTCTGATTTCTGTCATTTCTGCTTAGTCCAATCAAGCAAAGTTCAGGGTAAACTCTAAATAGAAATGGGAATAACACTTAACTTTGTTGAAAATACAAACCAAAAAGATCAGCAGAGGAACTTCAGTGAGATGACCAGGTAAATGACATTGTGAATAGCAGAATGCTGTCTGCACCGACAGTATTCTAATGACCAACGAGGCCGCCACTGGGAGACCAGCAGCCCAGTTGACAGAGCACAGGACTGTACTGTGCCCAGGCCACAGCACCATGCAGGAAGAGATCTGGACCTCACTGACAAAAACTGAGAATTCCCTCACAAAAACATGGTGAATAAGGAAAAACAGAGGAATAATCTTTTTTTAATCTGTAATGTCGAATCTCTTAGCATCTTTATCTTAAGGGCATGTAACTCAATCTGCAGCAGCGTTGTGACCAAGAGAGGGCACTGGCCTTGCACATAGGTATTCCATCTCCTTAAATACCTGAAGACTGCTACACCAAGCCAGGTGACTCCAAAAGAGCTTATCTGACAGGAAGATGGAATCTGAGTGAGCCCACGCAGTGCGGGAGATCTACCAAACTCTGACAGGCTTGGGCCTCCTCGGTGAGGGGAATGCACAGCCATCCTCCCACACAATGCAGCAATCCCTGAAAGAGTTAAGGAGGAAAAATGCACCATCACATTATGGTTTATGCAGGAGATACCTCAGTATATCCAAGGAGACTTGTACTTTCCAGCAGTAGGTCAACAGCACTAGAGAAGTCAGGCACAAAGAGAAGACAAAAAACCACCGAGACCCTCATGCCAAGACCAACTCAGCACTGATGTCAACATCCCTAGGACCAGCGGGTAGGAGACAGCCGCGTTAAGTGAGCCCTTATGAACTGCCAAATGACATGAGAGGTGAGAAATGGCTTGGTGCTTGACTAGACTGAAGGAAAGTGTCACTAAGGCAGCTAAAATAAACACATAACAAGCTATTGCCAGCAGAACAGCACAAGTTATTACTTTACCTTCAGCCTGAGCAATATCAAATTGAGCACAATCCACAAAACCAAAGGAGACACATAGCTCATCTAGGACTGCCTGACCAGTCTGCCCCTAAAACACATTCATGCTGGGAACTTCCATGGTACCAAGGTTAGAGCCAACAGCAGGACTTGGCGAGAGCATGCACTTGCTTTGTAGCTGTAGTTGAGGGCAGCTACAAACAATAGTGACTGAAACTTCAGCTCCTCATCGGAGGTCCTTCAAGGTTTGAAATGGGAGACGGGTATTAAAAACTGAAACGGAACTTTGGCAAAGGCATTTAAAGTTGGGACAAATCCAAAAATATCAACTTCATTTGCAGCAGAAAAAAATTAGGTTAGACAGTAGAAAAGTAGATAGCATGGACAGCTAATCACAGGAGCAGACAGACTGCATTAGATCAAGATCCACCTAGCCCAATCTCCTGTCTCTGACTATTGCCAGCAGCAGACGTCTAGGGAAGAATACAAGGACACAGAAAGCATATGATCACACTTTCCCAGAATATTTTCTGAGGATATAGCGAGTTGGGACACAAAACACTTTGAGGCAAAGATAGCATTTAAGATTTTTCATTTCTGAGTTCATCAGATCTTTTCTGAACCCAGGAAAGCTTTTAGCATCCATAACACTCTACTGCAAGCAAATTGTAATTTAATTCCACGCTATGGGAAGAAGCATATCTTTGTTTCCAATTTATCTTCTGCTAGTTACATTTGAGGTTCACTAATCCTCGTACTGGAAGGCAAAGTTTACAGTTGCTCCCTGTTCACCTCTTAGTCCTACACATGGAATACACTGTGACTGTATGCCTCCTCGTTTATCTTGTCACCTATTTAGTTTTTCACTATTTTGATCACCATCTGTGTGGGTTTTTTTCCAGTTCTGCTACATCCCCTCTGAGACTTGGAGACCAGCATTGTTATTAGGCACTGACCTGCTATTTTAGAAAGAACCTGCAAGACCTCATTCCATGGAAGTAAGCTCATCACTGGGTAAATTTTAAAATTATTTTTCCCTAAATTAATTGCTTTATGATAATTTTCATTTGTCATTACCTCAGACAAAGTTGCAAGGTCTTTCTCCAGCTCTTCCCTGTCTCAATCTTTACTAATTCTAATACCCTTGTATCACCAGACTTTGTAACTGCAGTATTTGCATCTCTTCTAGATCATCTGTGAATACACACTGCAGCACAGAGAGCTATAGTTTTTAGGCTGATGAGCTATCAAGCTCAATATTTACATTTTTAATTCAGGTTCTATTAAAAAAAAAAAACGTATACAGAAAACCTGACTCATGATCTTTCATCTGGCTCATTAATGGCTCTCCCTTCAAACGTGGAATGGATTCCTTAAATATCTAAATACAATCCTTCTTCAGAAGATCATTATTCAGCATGTGACATAATTAATGGTCACGTTTTTTAGAGGTGCTGCCTGACCGTACCTCTGCTTTATTTTGGTCTTACAAACCAAGCAGCATCTCTAACACAGACCAAGTAGGAAGCAAAGCACAAAATATCAGTTAAGAAAGACTTGGAAAAAGGTCAAAAGAAAGCCAACATGAATGAACAGCTGGTTAAGAGAATTTCCAAGTGGAAAAAAGAAAGTAATAAAAGAAGTGGTAAATTACAGCAAGTGCAAAAGCACAACAGGGACAAAGCAAAATGGACTGAGGAAGAAAAATAAAATACATTAAAACTAATAATAAATCTTTCTTCAGACAATGGGAATAGAAACTTACCAGAGAAGAACTAAGACCAATAAATGGTCAGGATATAACAGGTATATTCAAAGAATATAAGCCTGCAAGAGAGGAGCTCAGTGATTTTTTGCATCTGTGCTGATATGAAAATCAACTCAAGTAAACTCTTTTTTTCTGGCACTTCTGTGAGGACGTTATTTAAAAAAAAAAATAAAAAAATAAAAAATATATACATTATAAACCCTTGTATGCAAAAATGTTCAAGATCTACAAGCAGAATTCGTTCCATTATTTCAACTTCCATTTGTCATGTGTTGTGCCTTCCATTTTGTGCTGAGTTTAGTCTCTAGTCTCAGTGTCTCCATATGTATTACTCCTCCCATCTATTGATATATTTCCTATTCCCTCCAGCACCAGGTCACTCATTCAAATACAGATTTTCCTATGGACATCAAAAACTAATGCTAATGACCAGTATTATAAGTTTGACGTCTACCTCTAACAGGTACATCAAGCCACTCTGCGAACAGCAATGAAATTATGTTGATTTAATAACTTGCAGCTATAGTACAGGCTTGCTTTCAATGATCTTCCATATTCACTCATCTTTTCTCACTTATGACTGAAGCAGAATACTCCTTTTTAAATTTAGTTTCATTACACAGAGCAAGCTTGTGATCCTGTCAACCAATAAAATTAGAAACACTCCTCAGCTGGAGCATCAAAATCTATTACAGTATGTATTTTAAAACATACAGAATAACCCTTTTAAAAATGAGTTTCCATGTATATTTTACAAAATGTTAACTTACATAAAGATGAAAGGAAACATGGCTTGGAGCAGTCCCAGTGTAATGTGGGACTTCAAGCAATTTTAACTACAGCAGAGATCAAACCATTCATAGATTATTAAATACAATAAGTTTTGGTGACATTAATTCATTAGTGTTCATTATGTTTTAATGGTTATGACCACATTTCTATTCTTATGTAAATATTGAATAGTTTCTTATAATACTGCTTTTGCTAAAATCCTGTGTGGTAATAATGTAAAGTTTTAAATGATACCTACTGCTATAGAAAAAAAAAACTTAGACTGTTCATAGAATATGCTATTATAGTAAAAGACTTTCAAACACTAAAAAGTACATTATCAAAACCACTTATCATATAATCATACTCAAATGATATCACAGCTAAGTACCGCTATTTGAATTACAACAGCTCTTTTACTTAATAAAAAAAAAGCAAAATCAGTTTAGAAAGTACTTCTTAAATTCTTTCTTATTCATGTTGCACTTGCAATTTACACCATGTGACAGAGAGATTCTGGTTCAAATTTTGGCAGCAGACTTGTAGTTTTTTAAAACTTTTCCAAAACTGGAGATTCGCTTCACAAAACAGACTGATATTACTAAGAGTCTATAGAAGCACATCACTTTTTTGCTAATTCTATTCTACCAACAGAATTGTAGAGAAATATCCCCAGCTCTTGTAAACTTTAGAGTAGCCTGCCACAGGATCTCACACATTCATTCTGAATAAGCTGAAATCTGCTCTTCTCAAGTCCAATATTCCTATGCTTCTCACTTTCCTCTCTTCCCTTTGGTCTTAAAGCACTGTCTCAGAATCACTGTCATCAGCCTTCACATGTGTGACCAGTTCTTCTTTATTGCTGATACCAAGTCCGGCAGTGCACTCCCCTTAGTAAATTCATCCAGCACATCAAAAACTCATCCTTAACAGTCCAGACTACACAATGACCTGGACTAAGGAACGTATCTCAGATAATACTAAACCTTTCAGAAAATCTTAGTTTTAAGCTAGCTCTATTCCCTGATCTAAATCACTAAGTAGCAATACAAATCCTTCTACCAGGAGAAAGGGTGAATGGGTAAAATTGCTTTCAAGGTGGCAGTGCTAGTTTAAAGTACCTACTTGTATATGTAAAATAAAGTAAAGCACAGCTGGCGTTAGGTTAGCTGGACATTACTACTGTCAATAATTTGTTTTTCTCTCTTCCAGCCTAGTTAAAACCTTGCTTTATGAAATGCACTCTAATAAATTTTTGTTCTGGAGACAGAAGTTACGCCAAAATACTGTTAATTCAATTGTTTAGAATTATCCTAACAACAAGAAAAACTTGAGGAATTAGCAAAAGAATTTTAATTCAAAAACACACTAAAAACATACAGATTTAGTCCTCTGTTAAATCATAATCGCATCACAATCAAGCTCTTCTTTTTTTTTTTTTAAATGTCTCACCTACTTCTCATCCAGCCAGTCATTTTTCTCAATAGGACTAAACATTCCTCACTCAACAGCGAGTCTTATGCATGCACAGAACTGAGCTAGCAGAATTTGGTTCAATAGTGGTGATCATGGGCAGACAAACCTCCACAGCTGTAAGGATTATGGGTGACTTCCACACACTGGTCAGGTGGAAACGGCAAATTTGGTTTACCCATAAGTTCATACATTACTTACAATTTCTCCATTACTTTATCCTACAGATGCCAAAGTCGTCACACCAAATGCATCCTTGCCAACCCTAAAAAGACAAATCCATTATCTCTGCTGTTATCATGTTAACGTGTGACTTTGTTACACACATTCAGTATGATAAAAAACAAATTATAGCTGATTGATCAAAGATATTGATTAAACAGGATGGTTTTTCCTCCCTGTATCTGCCTTCAGAAAAGACTTGGAAATGCCTCTAACTGTTACACTCAAATAATTCTGTAACTCGGACACAGAGAACCAACACATTAACACGTCTCCTAACCTCAAGGCTATCTTTCTCTTAATAAAGCTGATGGAAGCATTCAGGGTCAGATTTTTAACAATGAATGTTCACAGAATGCCTTTGAACTCACTGACAGTCAGGTACAGCAATGCTAAAGTTTGAATACAAAGAAAACTTTATTTTAAAAATTGGTTGTTACCTCTGGCAGCAGCTACACATTTGACAGGGATTTTTATACAGGTGACAGGACAAATTTTAGGCTGCTAAAGATCTGAGCACCAAGCGAAGCAAGGGTATAAAGAGCCACAGCAACTGTGATTTTCGTATCTACTTTAGGTTACTTCAGAGAACATTAGATACTGTGTTTATTTTAGCCAAAAAAAAATTTAAAAAAAAAAAACAACTCTCATCAACAGCTGCAAATAATTGCTGTAAAACAACTGGGAAGACATAAGACTGTCCTTCCACAAATAAATTACAATTTAAAACTGATGAAAAAAAGAGACAAGAATTCCTATTATTCTGTTACCACTTGACAGGATAGTCACGCCTCTTAATGTTCTTTTCACTTTTCTAAATGGTTTTGATTGGATATTCCTCAACATAAGTTCATAGGGAATCTCTGATTTTTAGCTAAATTCTAATCTTTGATACCTTTCCCAGAGGAAACGTACTAGAGAGGCAAGTCCCAATTATATGCAATACCATGCAGACTTTTCTGTTCAATTCTTACCACCGGATTAAGACTTTGTTTTCCTAATAGCATTCAGCACATAAACACCTTTTTTTTGGTCTGACACTACCTGCATGCAAGAAAGAATGATACAGAGACTTCTACATTGTCTGCTAGGAAAGTGATCACACACTTTTGCTGACATAGAACTTCCTCCCCCAAGAGGACTAGGCTTTTACCACATCATTAAATACTCAAAAACCTATAACGAAAGGAAAAAAAAAAAAAAAAAACAAACAGGGTAGAAGTCTGCTTTTTAATCCATTTGTTGGTCATTATCAGTTGTCAAGTCTGCCAACTTGTCCCTGGAAAATCTTAGGCTGAGGTAGCTGGTGATGGGAACAACAAGAGAAGAGGTTCAAGTATCAGGTGCATTTTCAGAAGTTTTACTTCAGTTTTGAAAGCTGCAGTATTGAAGTGTAAAAAGTCTTTTTAATTTGCTTCAGTCCAGCAGCTAGTAACAAGAGCTCAATAACTACTAACAATTGTTGAGTAACAATTCTAAAGCTGAGAAATCAAAAAAGGATGTGAGAGACTTACATCTTACTTTTAAGGAGAAAAAAAAGCACACAGAGATAGAGCAATAGTCATATTCTCAAAAAAGGAAAGTAGTTCAATCTACTAACTAGAGATTACTTTTTTGTGTGTGTGAAATAAAATTGGTGTGCATATGGTGATACATACGAAATGAAGGAAACTTATCAAAACATGCCATGGATTTAAAACAAACCAATTCATAGAAATTATTTTCCATTGCCATGTTTAAGGACTATACAATCCAATTCATACACACAATGCCTAACTAAATAAAAATAAACTAATCCTCCGGGTTTTTGCCTTTTTTTTTTTTTTTAAATATATCTACAGCTGCCTCCCTCAGGTTCCTTTATTAGTTCTGATTCTTTGCCCTAGTCTTGTGCAGCATTGCTTCACACTGCACAGAATAGCGGTCATCTCAAGACATTCAGGCTCTTGCCTGAGAGCCATGGAGTCCTCACAGCAGAAAGGCGTCCAAACCTCTCATCAGGAAAGGCCTGAGGAAAAGGAATTAGATGGGAAAAGGGGAGAAGAAGGAAGATACCAGGTGTTCAAAACACCTTCTAGCACAGTGGCACTCCTTTGTCTTGTTTCTCTCCCTGTTCTTGTTAGTACTTCCTCATAATTGCTAATGAGCTTCGTAGCTTCTGCTCTGCATCAAAGGTATATCTGCATCAAAGCAAAAATTAATGCAAGGAATCAGAAATGTAGTATTCTTTATAATACTGCTATACTAACATGCTTTGTAATAAAGAATATTACATAACGTATTTTTTTATATACATATATACACACACCGCATGTGATTTTACATTATATATACACAATGATTACATTATTTACATATATATTATGTGTACATTGCATAGATGGTATTATATATTTTATGGGAATACAGAACTTCGTAGTTGTGTCAATGAGGATTCATATCTTTAACCATAACTAATTACACAAAATGGCAGCAAATTTAGCAAGGTAGCTACACATAGATGCAAATTAATACACCCTATTGTTTACTAAATGGGTAAGGTATTTGTAAAAGTGAATTACTAAAATAAGAGGATTTATGTTTTATAGTAATTAAAAATGGGGTATTACTAATCATCTTCAAACTACATAAGAAAGAAAAGAGTGGTCTGGGGAAGAAGACAGGAGTTAGTGGGACATGAAGGAAAAGATAAAAAAACACTAATCTCTCTAATAAGCTGAAAGCTGTTTATAAATCTTATTGTTATTTCCCAAGATCATCTTTGGAGGCTGTTTTATAGAATTCTTGAGGCCAGAGCTGAGATCACAAAACAGGTGTTTTGTGAAAATTATTAACCTACAGGCAGATTAACGTTTTTGCCCTTTATACGCTGTCTGAAAGTTCACTGTGATGCACACCGATTGTTTAAGTTTCACTTTATAGCGAAACTTTAGAGAAGTGCAAGGGAAAGGTTTATATCTCGTGCTCGAGGATGGCATAGATACATTCGGCGTGATTTGAATGACAAGGAATCTGCTTCTGGTGATGAACTCGGCACGACTGGGGCTGTTAAAAAGCCAAGAGCACTGGTTATGGGAAAACTTCTTTCATGCCTTTTTGGAACGAAGTAATTAATTAACTCCTCTCCCGGCGAGCGGCGGCGGCGGGTCAGCACCCTGGCCAGCTCAGCGCCTCGGAACGGGCAGCGACACCTGGCACGACGACGACGATGACGATGACGATGATGATGCACCTTCTAGTCCCACGACAGCTATTACATAGATGGTCCTAAGTTAGACAGGTTGAGAATAACACATTTGAATAGCTTTTATTTTCATAGGCATTTTCGAAGAGATTTCTGAGTTGCCAACGCAGATTCCAACAGATCCCCAAACACAGAAAACTCCAGAAGACAGTTAATGCTAGTATTTGGAAAGGTTAAATAAAATTACTTTGGTAACTATGGTCCATCAGCTTGATACCAATTCCAGGCAAAACAGAATACTTGAGTATTAAAGAATTAAAGGAAGACAATATAATTACTGCCATTCAACTAAAGTTCCTCTTCTTGTCAAACTTTTTATGATGATGTTACAAGTTTGGCCTGGGAAGATAATAATATTACGGCACTTATACTTCTGTCAAATATCTACGTTTGTATCACACAGCACAGTCTGTCTTTAAGAAACTAAGATGTCAGAAAATCGACAGATCACATATTAAATAATGGGTCTCAAAATACAACTGTAAATTAACTGAACTAATATGTCTCTAATTGGTCCCATAAGAATCAGTTCCTGACTTTATACCAAAACATTTTTTACTAGGGGAAAAAAAAAAAAGATAAAGTCTGTAGTTGATAATAGGATCGGGAAGTGGTATAGAACAAACCGCATCAATTGTTTAATGGACTGCAATCAAACTACACATGTTCCAACTGGGATAAAAGAGGACATTATACATCAAGGAGCAATGAATAAATGGAACCATCCCCTAACATGATACAGACAACCAGTCACTTCTGAGAAATGCATCCGCTGCGGTGTTAAGGCTATGGCAACTACAGATGAGCAGGCAAATAAATACTAAGGGAGACTGTAATAGCTCTCTATCTGCTCGTTTTAGGATTGCTGCTGGAATATTATATCCAGTTCTGGTGTTCACATTGAAAGGAAAGATTTTTGTTATAAACAAAAAGATGCAGAAAACCAAATGATTGAATTACTGGAGAATGCGTATTAACTGTCAAAATCATGAAATTCAATTCCTTCAGATTATCTAATAAAAATTGCTTTAGTCAAGAGAACTTACAAGAGATGATCATTCTGACAAACAAAATCATGTGAGTAAAAAGGTTGAACCTTTAGGGTACTTTGAAACAAATAAAAATCTCCAAGGTCTCTAATTTTACTCAATAAAGATATTCTACTACTAGAACACTTCAGGAATTATTTCAGTGGATTCCTCATTACTGACAATTCTTAAAAGACAACAGAATTATTTTCTAAATTATATGCTCTTATTCAACTACTGTTAGCACTGTTAGTAATTACTGCTAGTAATTCAGAGAAGTCCTAGGGAAGCTGGTGTTATACATGATGTTAACCTCAATAACCACAACAGCTCCCTTGGTCTTAAAGCAGTCAGGCTGAGATATGAGTTTTTATCTTTGAAAATCAACTATAAAAGTATAATTCATTATGAAAATATCATGATCCCAAGTAAAATTAGTATGCTGAGACTGTCCTAAGCCCACAAAAGTACTTTTCAACTGGCCACAGATCAGCTGAAAAAATAAAGCATACCAGAATGATGAGGCATAAGAATCAGTAAGTTTATGTATTATCAACATGGGGATCAAGAGACTCTCACAAGCTATTTGAATTTCTTACACATCAGAACAGACAAGAGTACAAGCCCAGATTTTAACTAGCTGCCAACCAAGAGCAAAACTATTCCTAAGAACACAACAGCAAAGTTTACTGCTTCATTTTGAAATCATTATTTAAATAAAACTGAACTTCTACTCTGTAAGAGAACATGGTGGATATTGTACCATATGGCAAGCAGGGTTATGAGATTTCGGCTGAGAAACAGGAAACATACAATGATATGGGTGAAATCTCTATGTATTTTTTTTATTAATAGCAGAAACTAGACAGTAATAATACAGGGAATAAATAAGAATATAGTTATTACTACTCTTAAGACCAAGATTGCAGTTTTTGCCTCTTTCAGAGCAAGGAACATTAAAGTACATTATAATATGTCCACACCAAATATGTCCAATATCTACTGCAGGGCTACTCGTATGGCAGGCCCTGGTCCTGGTTCAGACCATAAATCAATTCTGTCCAAAGCTTTACTCCAGGAAAGAAAAATATTCCAGAGAGTCGTTATATGTTGATGCAGGTCCTCGCAATAGAATTTATGTATGACCTACCAACTCCAACAAGCCTGCCAAAGTACAGCTGCTCTCTGATTGCAGAGGGACACCAAGGGAAAATTGACTCAATCAAGGAAAGGTTAGTCCAGTCTTTGGAGATATATACAGAAGCACGGCCACGTGACTGAGGTATCCTAGGCTCAAAATTTATGAAATACATAAGAACAATTCCTCTTTCTCTTGCCTCCTCACCAAGTTGACAATGAGCAGCAAAGCCTATCAGCTGACCTAGCAAGAGTTATAAACCTATCCCAGCAAAAAACCAACTCCTTTGTAAGAAACAACCATTCTCTGTCAAGTCAGCAAGTTGAATCAGCACAGCTCAGAGATCAATGGACACTAGAAAAGGCACAGGCAGAGGACTTAATCTTCCACTTATAAACAGCAGCCAGCTGTTACACTGGTTCAACAATAATGTGCTATTTCATTCACAGGAGCTAACACATGGAAAATATGATTATATGCATGCATATCTATAAATAAATGGCAACCAGCACCAGACAGTCAATAAAAGAGATTCTTTCCTGCATGCATTTGCTTTACTGTGGAAGGCTCACTACTTGCTCTTCAGCTTCAGCATCAATTTCTTAGTTCTTGCCTAGTCAAGACAAGAACTGTCTGGGCTAGCTAGCACATTTCTCCTGCAAGACCAATAAATACTTTCTTCACACTGATCTGTTTTGTGATTCTTTCATGATTTTTCTCCATTCAGACAAACTGTTCAACAGGTTTCCCCACTGGAAACACCATCTTGCTCAAAACTGTAAAACTGTAACGTTAGCCAAATCATCATGCTTACCACAATAATCCCTAAAGCTTGACAAAAGAGCAAATAAACTTTATGTAGTAAAAGAATCATGACCCAATATCAATTCCCCTCCTTCAGCTCTCAGAGTATGACACGCCAATTTGTTCTAGGCTGACTCTACTTAAGGAATTATTCTTAGATTTTGTAGACTACTGGAAATGGAAAAATCAAAGTGTCACACATGAAGGCAGGGCATTCAATGAAACTCAAGGAGTAGCACAGTCATTCCTCATCTAATACAATTCCAATCATTTGATATTGCCCATTCTGGATGTATTTAACTCAGGATGTTGACAAATGGAAAGACGGGAAAATAATGAATTATTGCAAGACAGACTATAAGTCAACATAACATTATTTAAAACAAAATAACAATACAAATACATTCTAAAAGTTCACCAGTTTGATGCTGAAAAGAATCATGCCCTATTTATAGGTCACACACATACCCATGTTTGGTTTTTTGTTTTTATTTTTTTTAAATACTTCAACGCTGTGAAGCTAAACAGACATACTTAATTTGTTCAGAAGCTGTACTGCTCGCCAAGAGTGGCATTTGAAGCATTACTATAGCAATAAACTTAGCAGCTGCAACGAGGCACATCCTGCTGATACACCACACAAGAAGGCAATCTCATTCTTAGGACAATGCCAAAGAACACTATATCAAATAAATGTTGCTAAAACCCTCACAAAACCTTAATATCCAGAGAGACTGCACGACAGACCCAACAAACACGATCTGAGAATTAACTGGGAAGTGATAGAGAGCAGAACCAACCCCCTTTTGTGGAATCAGTAAGCAGTCGCTGACTGAAGACAAGTGCCAAGCACTGAAAAGACGCAAACTCTAAAAGGTAAGAGCCTTCCTAACTGTGGATGCCTCCAGTGGAGGCCATTAACACAAGATACGATTTGTGTGTCACTTCAGTTCTGAGAGAAGTGCACCAAAAACGGAATACAGACCAGGAAGACACCAACCTTGATGGTTTCAGTTTTTCCCCATGTTAGCTCCAGATTGTTCCTGCAACAAGTAACAAATCCCTTCGCAATGTCCAGATATAAAAAATGTCCTCATATTAAAAATACTTCACACGCTTAACAAGCTCTCAACGCAAGTTCAGCATATTTTACCCTTTCTTTATACATCTGACGGCTTTACTTTCCTCATCAACAGAGGCCTGGTAAATTAATTCATGAAAAAACAGCCAGCCTCCAGCTACTCAGAAGCTTCTCCTGCACTCAAACACAAGGCTAAGCAACATACACACATTTCTCCAAAAGAAGAATTACCGGATGGAGTTTCTCATCAGTGCAAATAACCTAATTCTCAGTAATTGATTAATCTCTTCAGAGACAAAGCAAAGGCATGAAAGAGCATTTGAGCAATGCTTTTCATCACAGAACTGTTCTCAGACGTACAGTAGAAGAACCACAGAAAAACATGCCTGTATATAACAATGAACATATTTTTAAATTCTTAATAAGATACATTTTTGTTAAAAATGCTAAAGACTTCTTCTGTTTCCCAGTTGGCCCCCTCTTCCTCCCTCCTCTCAAATTCAATCTTTCCCTTCTCCCCAAAATGTCCTCACGGTTTTCAAAGATTTGTCTCCATTAATTGCAATAGAAAATTGAAGGACAAGTTATGACTTGCACAACATCTCAAAAATGGGAAAAAGATACTCAACCAGATCAAAAGGTGAAGCGTCAAAAGGTCAGGTTTTATTGTTTGAATTTTCCACTACTTAGGTTTCAAAATTGGTGACCTATAAGCTAATATAGAAAAAAAATAGACTATAAATTTAAACTGCCAAGAATGGCAGCTCGATTTCATAAGCATCCTAAAAAAAAATATCTGAGTTATCAGAGTCTCTCAAAAGCACACTACTTGACATCTAGCACTGAAGGTGAAATTAAAAAAAGAATCCAACTCCAAAATTTTAATAAATATAATGAAGTTCTAAAAGATTGGATGATATTTTCAAGGAAGTAATTTTGAAAGACCACACAAGATACAGTTACGAAAAGCCATGTTATATAGTATCAAATGTTTCCAGCAGAGAGGGAAGTTAACTTTTATTCTACCACCATGTGACACAGAATACAGTACAACCATAAAAGCGCACTTATTAGTGCATGAAAAGCAGAAAAATGAAACTGCTCCACTTACCTCTAGTCTCTCATCCAACTGAAATAATTTTTATTTCCTCTTAAAGTTAACATGTTCAATTCCTATTTACATAAATGGAACAGTTTATGTAAACCGTTAAACAAAAGAAAAACAAATAAAAGATTAACCATTTAAACAAGTGTTTTCCATTCTAATCATGGACAAGAAATTGATTTGATACTAAGTAATTTTTAAAAACAACACAATCTGTAGCTCTCGGATTCCTTAATGTACACCTTGTATTTAGTCAATTTTGCACGTTTTAACAATATACTTTAACAATTGGCCCATCAGGCTGATCTGCTAGATCCACGGTGCAACACGCTGCCCTGCGAGGACAATCAAAGGAAGCTCGGGTTTCTCTGCCCTGAGGAGAAAGTGCTTCAACAGTCAGAATGAGGGAGGAAGGACGGTGGCTGGTCCACGCACGAGAACGCATCCCTGTGAGACCACTACGAATCCTGGTGTCTTGTACTGAGAAGGCAGCTGTTTCTCCTCCCCTCCAGCCAAACACAAAGGCTTTGTGTAGTGCTTCCCCGGGCAGGAGAGAGAGACAACACAACACACAGGAATACACAGAAACTGTCAATCTCCCCTTGTAGAGTATCAATTCATTCCCACTAGATAAACAAGTCTTCTAGCACAGAAAACACAGCAGTATATTAATATACCACATAGTGCAACTTCACACACTAAGAAAATGTTTAACCTTCTGTACACAGGTATCTAGAACTGGTAGAAGCTGATCGTTTAGAAATCAAGTGTCGAGCAGGGAAAACTCCAGTCATCTCTCTCTTTTGTCATAGTCAAAAATCTTTCTTGATTTAATCAGTCACATTGGAAAAATCTCTCTGGAATTTATGATTCCAGAGATAACAGAGCCTGCAGCACGCAGCAGCAGCGCAGTGTCTACCTTACACCTAACCAACATCTCAATATTCCAGTCGCTCCATTTGCTCTTCTCGTTCTAACACCATCATTTCCAAAACAGGAAGTTTAAAAAGACGCTGAACTTCAAGAGCATAATGTACATCAGAAATGTATCAGAGAAAATTTATGAATTTTGGTGAGACGAACAAAATACTTATCAGAGATAATTGATTCCATTTTCACATTTTTTAAGCTATGATATCTTGATGCACTATTTTCAAAATAACTTTTGACCAATGAATATTACTGCAGTCAAACTTTCCTACATATAATTTTTGACAAGCCAAACAAATGTTAATACGCATACTTCTAGTTAACAAGTAACAAAGTTCTAATACTTTTTTAAAATTAATTTGCACTGTAAAACAAAGGAATCATCATCAATGAAGTATTCTGTGCAATTTAACACAGAATAGAAATGTTGAATATCTTTTGACCATGAGTTCACATACTTAAGACCCCCAAAATTTTTTCCAAGAGCAGCAAAATAAGCTTTAATCTTTTGTTTTCACAGATGAAACACTAAAATGAACTAACATACCTACAAGCTCAGCACATGTTCAACAGATGTATGGCATTAACTACGCAGAATACACAAAAATTTTACTTGTTTTTTCCAGAACCACAACACGGAAACTAATCTCTCACTTTAAGCCTAACACGATTTTAAAATAAATAGAGTATGTTCTATTTTAGGGCTCTCAACCTTCCTGTCAATATAGCTTACTAATTCTGAATGTCGAAGCTGAAATTCAGCTGGTTCTGCATGTACAGACTAACTAAGAAAGCCATTACAACCTATTTTATAACTCATTTTCTATAGTCCTTTCCAGCTTAATTATACATACGGCAGAAGGTTCTTAAAAGGCTGTGCTATAGTCGGGGGTCTTTCCTTTGTGTCCATCTCCTGCCCCACCCCCAGAATATTACATTGGTGTTATTAATATCTGCAAATCCATCCCCGTTCACACTACCAGTTGTTCCCAACCGCTCTGGCTCACACCGGAGGTTAGAAACCTCATACTGATCTTTGTCCTCTCGTTGCTTTGGCTCTAGAGTGACAACAGAAGCACAAGGATGCAGTTGCAGCTCCAGAGACCATCTGTAGACCTAGAAACAAGGTATTTTCCCTTCTCCTTTTTTTTTTTGAAAAGCTAAAAGTATGCGCAATAGTGTTTCAATTAATTTCTTCCACATGGCAGTTTACGCGTTTACTACTATCACCACAGCGAGTGCATCTGCGGCCTAGCCAGGCATATCTGTATTCATATATTGATGCAACTGCTGTTAATGGCTCCGGCACTTAAAGCGCCAGCCGACAGCCAGCCCGACTCCCCAGCCCGCCGTGCCCACATACGCATCCGCTACACGCACGCCACGGTTCAATCACTGGAAATATAAGAGGCAGCTATTTTAAAGCGGGGACGTTCCGCCGATCAGAAGACGTAAATATCTGTCCCGTTTGCCTCCTTGCAGCAAGTGGGAGGGACAAATAAATAAATAAATAAAT
>VXAK01029336.1:0-11881 GCA_013399435.1 Arenaria interpres | reverse complement strand
TTCTATCATTCTATGATTTTATAAATGTTTCTGTGTTTAATTTCTAAATATATTGCACATAATCAGATGTTCAGGAATATTTCCATTTCAGTGAGTTTTCATCTTCTTTAACATACAGATAAGAATGACAAGAAGCTCTTTAAATAAGAACTTGGAATATCAGGAGGTTGCTGTACTAAATCACATTTCATTGAAATATATTTTCTGTGAACTGGATGCAGGGGGAAGTCTATAGAGATAATTAAACATGTTATCTTCATGAATGAATCAATATGCAGTGGCTTCTGCTCTTCTCAATATATTTTTCAAATTTGAAAGAAGATTTTTAAAGGCAAGGGCAGCTAATATCCAGAATTCACTAATGATGCAAGTCTATTGATTATGGAGGCTTCAGGCTGGGAACAAATTGGACTAAAACAGTAGCTGAACTGAAGGATAGGGGTGATGTTAGATTAGATGTGATTTTTTTTCAGAAAGGCTGACTCTCCGCAAGCAAGCTGATTTACTTCACCAGGGAAGAATTAACCTCTTTGCACCTCATTTTCAACATAATCCATTGTATGTTATGTATGATGGTTCTGAGGAATATGTTAATTTTTGCAACCATTAAAACCAAAGAAATGAAAGACTACGAAGAGAAATACGCTGAGCAGATAATAAACCAAAACTATATTACCTTCCAGGTCTTTTTTGGTGTTTGGCCCTATTACAAAATATAGAGTAATAATTTCCTAGATGTAGAGAAGCCAGGTTGGATCTGAGAAAGAGATTTCATTGAAAATTATCTTTTTCTCCACTAGCATCTAAAACTACATAACTACAACCTCTTTATAGAATCATTATATCAGCTATTGGCCAATTTGCTAAACAGATACTGGCCAATTAGCCAATGCAAAAAAATTAAATGTCTTTTCATGAGATCCATTTAATGCTGTTAGGTAGCTTTTTTTATAAAATCATTTGCTTATGAATACTTGAACATTTTGGTTTCTGGTGGGACCCGAAAACTTGTATAGAGACAAAAACAGCTGATTGATTTAAATACCATATAAATTGGAAAAGAAACAACTTTGCCTATGTGGAATTTTTGTACTTGGTTGATTTTTTTTTTTAATTTTTGGAAGATTAATTTTTCTGATTACTAAAAATGTTCCTGGGGGAAAAAAGCCAACAACAAAAACGAGATCAAACCTTCCCTTTTTTAAAAATATTTTCCGGGAATGTCCCGTATTTTATGAAAAGCAGCTTCTGACATAACTACTAAGTTGTGAAATACTAGATGACTCTCTTCTTGATATTAAGAAGTCACACACTGACAAAATTATTCCAGCTCACATGACAGTAGGTACAGAATATGCTGGTAAGAGTGATTTTGAAGTTAGAGATGGATAAGCTAGGTATGTAGGACTACATGGTGTCCAGAGAAGTGTGAAGGATGTCTGGAGCAAGGTCTATGGGGCCTAAGCCACTATAGAGAGCAAGAGACATTAGATTTGGCTTGAAAATAAACAACTGATTTTAAAAATGTATTTATCATAGGTTATTACAATTACAAGTTCAATTAAGATATTTGCAGTGGAAAACGACTTTGCTCAGACTTCACAGAATCTGTTATTCAACGTCAATAATTGCATCAAGACTGATAGAACATTATCAGACTGTCACATGGGAAGAACTGAAAAGTGTTTGTATGCATGACTATAGAAATACTATGCAAAATGTATTTCTGTCTTAGGATTGTGGAGGAAAAAAGGAAAGATGTTCTAGGGCATTTATTTTAATCATTTCAGGAATCTATAATCAGCGCTACCAAAACCCGTCATAGTGTGTAAGGTATTTTACATAAACTTAAGAAGATTCATATCACAGTGTGATATTTCTTACAGGGAAAAATAGTATGAGATTTGGGTGGTTTTCTGAAGTTATTTTGGTTTCTTGTACTGACTGGTTTAGTAACACTTGAAAATTAAGGATAATTACATATTATACTGGAGCTCTTGGTGGCTGGAAAAGCTTCTGAGCTGAAAAGAGAGGGTAAGAACATTCCTGATGAAGCATTTCTTCTCTTCTGCAGTGTTTTCCTACTTTCTTACAGTTATAAAGTAAATAACAGTTATTTATAGCATTCTTGAAGTTAAGTGCACACTTGTAACTCCCTGAGCCTTGGCTTCCATGCTCCTCTCTCCTGGTAGAGAATGAATTGATGCAAGCAAATGATATGATTGATTTTGAATCAGACAGACAAACAGAAGAACAAAGACAAGAATATCATGCCATTGTGAAAACGCTTTTGGCTTGCAATGAAAATATCATGGTCTAGAAGAAAGATGAAGTGATCTGAAGCCAGTAACTCTTGCTACTTCCATATATCAACCTTAGGTAAGGGTAGTGTATACTAAGAATTCAATGATTGGCTATTGTAAGTCTCAAAATCAAGAGGTAGTGCTTTTAACACATATTCAATGATACTACAGGAATACGCATAATATGATATTATTTTCCCATTTGTCATATTGGAAAATACTGTGTCAAATGTTAGTGTGCCTAATTTTGATTTAAATAGCAATGTATCATCTTTTGCTCAATTTTTTCTTTGTTTTTAAAAACGTTGTTTACTAATTACCTGACTAAAATAACAAATCTATTTTGTGATGAAGGAAAAAATTCACGAAGAATTTCTAATCTTGGCAGTCATGACTCATCTGTTAGAAAATGTGGATTTTTATACCCTATTTAATTTGTGGAGTTTGGTCTGAGATGCATGTCTGTGCATCTGGTTCTTCTCGTTTGCCTTGTTCATCTAGTTCTACTAAGTTCTACTTAGAATTAGTTTAATTATCTAATTTTATTCCAGATGATCCAGATCTGATGTTAAAAATCACATAAAAGAAAGATAGTTTACTGTCACTTCCAATCATCAAGTGTGTTCTTTAAGAGATTTAGTTCTGGTCTACATATTCTAGCAACCTGAACTAAAATTGTAATGGTGGTTCAATGTAATCATTTATCAGTATTGCTAGGAGTGAGCCATTTTTCTGTCACCTCTTGATGGCACTTCAGTCTACTTATTAAATCCCATAGCAGCTTAACGTAGCTTTTTTTTTAGGCAACATTTAACAACGATCACATAGAAAAATGATAACCTAATGCACTAAAATTTATCTCATCCATATTCAAACTTGCAGCATGTGTAGTTAATGTAGACCAGCAAAAAAAAGAGAGGAACCATGTCTTGAAAGACTATGTCAGATAAATATGAATGTCAAGGGCTTATAGTGTACACATAAAAATATTTTTAAAAGCTTAAAACTAAGTCCAAATTGCGAAGGGTTTTCTATTGTGAAAACTATCTCTTCTAAAACCAGGCAGATGTATGGATTTTAACGGAATTAAGTCATGCTAGTAAATCAATTTTGGAATTATTCTCATATTTTGGGAGGTAAAGAGCTCTCAAATCATATTATCATAAATTATTCCTTTAACAGTTAGTAGTGTTGTCTCTGAGGACCACAATAACAGTGCTCTGAGACAGATGTTATGCTGCTCAAATGCTCAGTCTGAAGGTTTTCTCATGTTAAAACCTTCTATGCGCTAAGCTGCAAATTGAGAGGAGCATTTTTCAAACACAAAAATCTTTTCTATTTTTGTCCCTTTTAAGCTCTTTAACCTGCTACTGCCTTAATTCCATCCAATAAAAATAAGCTTGATTGACATGACCAACTTTAATTTGGCAGAGGGGAGGAGAGGAAGGAGGCAGAGAAAGGAAGAAATTTCTACATAATCTGCAAATTTGCTGTTGTATTTTGGTAGTTACTGTGGCAAATGGTGTTAGCAAAAAAGAGAAAAAGAGAAATATTGAAGTGTGATTTCACTCAAGGCATTTGTTCATCTTTCTCCAGGAAGAAAAAGGGGTTAAGTGTAATAAAAGTAAGCATTTCTTAGGCTAGCTGACATATCCCTGGATATACATTTATTTGTTGTCTTGAAATTATCACAATATGGAAGTTCCAAATGTTGGAAAAATAGCAGAAAGTTGAGTCTAATAACCACGATTTAAATAATACTTCTCTGCTCTTGGATAGCACTTTAATTTGTTTTGTTCAGAGCATTAAATCTTTAACTGATCAAGACTCTGGAAGTCTCTACTTAAAGTATGCTAGGGATTTTTTCCTTAGAGCTAAAGATTTCTACTAGACCTTGTTTAAAAATGTTATCCTATTTTGAAATTAAAACCGGATCTGAAAAGCTCTGTCATGTTTTCAAAAGTTTTTCTATGTATTCTGTTTTAAACTTCAGTGTTATTTTGAAGGAAAGAATAAAAAAGCAAAATTGAAAAAGGAAGGAAGCACTGAATTGCCATTATCTTTTAGTCTTTCCCAGTCAATTCATGTTTTAATCTTTATTGACATAGTCAAACACAACAATATGATACAGGTTTGGATGCTTGAGTGGAAAGGCAAAAATTCAACTGAAAATATAATCTCAGGAAATTGAAAATATAATTGCATATAGGTATGTATATGCCGTATCAGGCATTTAACATGAAAAAGGTAAATATTAAAAGTGTTTAAAGTACTCTTCAGAGAAATAACTAGTTCTCTATCTGAATGATTTAAAAAAAAAACAATCAAAACCACAGATGACAAGCTAAAGGGATACAGAAGTCAGAAAAACTAGATCATTGTTGTGGTTTCAGCCGAAATCGCTGCAACCGACAGAAGTCCCTTTCCCCCACAGAGAAAGAGGAGAGGAAGAAGTAAGGAGATTCAAAAGTTTAGAATGAACTAAACTACTTTAATGAAGAATTAATATTAAAATAAAAAAAAGAGAAGAAAATAATGAAATAGATAAAATATATACAAAACCGTACCAAGTTCCCAGGATGACATTCCCATCACTGGCAGGCACTGGGGAAGTCCCAGACTGGACTCAGCGACAGATGGGAACTGGATTCCAGCTCTGGATTCAGGAAAACATGAATTGGTATCAAAGACAGATGAACACACAGGGTCCTCTTCGGATGTCGACCATCACAGGAAGAACCTTCCTCAGTTTTATAGTGAGAATGGGGCAGATGGGGTGGAATACCCCAGTTGGTCAGGTTTGGGGCACCTGTCCTTTTCTTCCCAAAGATGTGACCCCTCTACGTTCTTCTCTTTCCGACCCTCTAAGGGGCAATTAACAAAAATTGGCTGACCTTGGTTTTTATAGCAATAAGTATAAGCAAGGGCCTCTCTGCATACCATTCCTTGGCATTTAGCACAAACATTGGTCTTATGATTCTGAGAACGAGCAGTTTTCTCCACAATACACCATTAAATTCAGAGACTTAGAGAAGGCCTATCTAAAATGTAAAATGACAAAACACAACATATAGTAACAATAACACTACTGACTGCTGCAACTGTTGTCTACATTGAAATTGGGCTTTGGATTCCCAGTCATGGAGCGGGATCCAGTTGTCACTGTACACATGAAGCATTATTTATTCCCAAAGAACTTACTTCACCTTGTTATATCCACAGAAAATCAGCAAAATCACAATTAAAAGTCAGCTTTGTGTGATGCCAAAGACACTGTACATGTTCACAGATTTATTATCTTCAAGTCATAGAATAGCTCACATTGGAAAGGACCTCGCAAGATCATCTGGCCCAACCTTTCATGGGAAAGAGAGTACTATATGAGAGGCTTATTTACTATCTTTTGTTCCCCAGCCTAATGCTTGATCTGCATGACATGTTTGTCCAGTCATGGCTCATTCTAGCTATTATTCAAAGGATTGATAATAGCAAGATGGAAAATAGCAGGTTGCCACAGAGAGTTAAAATATGTTTTGATAATTAATTTAAAAGAAAATATTAAAGGAGTTTAATAGATGTATGTTTTCAACGTCTGCTACTTCAAATATTCTTTTCAGCTACTTATGTAAAAAAATGTAGGGGAAAAGATTTTCTTTAGAGAATCAAACCATTCATGCTAAAAACAAGTGCAAGGCACAGTGGGTTTTTTATAAAAATACCTTGTCTGGCAACTTGATATCACCTATCAAAAGACAAAATAAAATACATATCTATCAATTATCATTAATGTTTGGAAATCCAATAGGGAAGCATTCCACAAAATATTTGATCTTATGAAGAGAGGCAAGAATTCTTTTACTTTATTCTAATTATTTTAAATTATTCTAATTAATTTTCCAAAGGATGCTATGATAAAGACCAAACTGTCAGTCTTTTCAATAGCAGGCTATCCCGTATTGATACTGCTTCCACTCACCAGTTCAGCTGGTGCCTTGAAGGAATAAATTCAATCTCTTCACTAGTTTTCTTCTTCAAGAAGGTGGACAGTAAAATAAATTCTACTTCAAGATATGAACAGAGCAATAGGCTTTGTCACTTAATTTGTGACTGTTATCAACAGCATGCCTGCTACCATAAATTAAGCCACTGTTAAGAAAGATTTATCAGAACTTAATCCTCACTGTAGGGCATTCGTAATTATAGTGCTTTCCTGATGTTTGCTGATGTTATGCTGCTCTTTGGTGAAGGTAGGATATGACCTTTCATTATTTTCTGCTCTTCAGTCTGCCACTTCCCTGGTCAGTCATCATAGTCACTTAGATGCTATGCATGTAACTGATTTCTTTTTTCTAATCAGGGATTTATCTCCTACTTGCTCTGGTTTTAAGAATATCCTCAGATTATATTTTGTTATCACTCAGTTTTTCCAGTGTACATGATGCTTTACATGCATATGCAATTTTGATATTAATACTTGCTTTCTGCCTCTAATACTTGTATCCTCACTCTGGGCTTCCTAGGTGGGTCACATCACTTAGGGTATGACTGCTTTCTGCTTCTTGGTTTAAGAAACAGAAAGATGAAAATGCAGATCGATACCATTGTACCTATATCATAATCCAAGTGCATCAATAAGTTTTTGCATAGACACAGGAATTCAAAAGCTCTTTTTCTTCATATTCTTTTAGAAGATGTGTTGTCCTCAAGAAGAGGTCTTGAGATGTATTGTTAGCTGTAGAAAGTCATGTTATTTGGTTTATAAATAAATTAGATTTGGCTTGAATTCTATGTAGTGAGTTTTCCAACTTCACAGGATCCATGGTTACTGTTGTTTTGTATTAGAAATTATATTCATCTATGGTTGCTTAAAGGTAAATTTTATCAATAGGAAAGAATTCTTAATATAATTAAACTTGCCTAAGAATTGAACATGATACTGACAGAAAAGTGTACTGCTAGACATTAACCATACAGTATTATGTCCTCATCAAATGTCTTTAGTGATGACATGGCAGATCACTTAGAGTGCTGCAAGTGTGTCCTTGTGTCAAGTCCTGTGCCCTTGGCTAACTGAAAATGTCTCTAGCTGAGCTATAACGCTTAGGTTTCAGCAGATGGAATTATGACCACTGTGACATGAATAAAAACACCTTGCTGTGAAGACATAACAACAGATAGCTGAAAAAAATTGCCTGTGAAGCTGGTGTGATACCAGTGTAGGACTCCAGGAGTTTAAATTAAAAGGGTCAATCCAACTCCATGGTCAATAGCAATGGAGTATTCGGCCCCTGAGATTAGTCAGAATTGCATCATTGTATATCATAAAATGATTTTTTCAAGCTAAAATGGATATTAGTGACGAATATGCCTCTATGATATGTTTTCATCATTTACCGAGAAAGCCATCTGAATGATCAGACTTGAACTACCACAGCCTCTTCTACATGTATAACTTGTATTTCAGTGTTTCCAGCAAGAGCATTTTTCCTCAAGGAAATAAACAAATAACAAGGAAATTTATATTTTTTACAGGTAAGGCTTTGAAATATTTTTGCTCTGTTTGCATCTCTGCTGTCTTTTATTAGATGACATTTTTCCGCTGTCTCCCCTTGCAGGTATACAAATGTGTTATTTCAGTGGTGTTACATGAGGTTCCTACCTTGTTGGTTGTTCTCTACCTCCCTGAACTCTCTATAAAATCCCTATAGCATTTCCTCATTTTTGAAATTGCCTCCACTTAACCCTCCTTCATGAGCCGAAATATTTATAAATATAGAAACATATTCATCAGGGTGTGTGTATTTGAATGAAGGAGAGAAGTGAGAAGGTAACTGTGAAAGCATGTGGATAAGTGATGCATGAAAGAAATACTTAAAAGACAGTGAGAATAACATTTTTGGACCTAAAAAGGAATCCTTCTCAGTTCCAACACAGCTCATGCACCAAATTAAGATGATCAATAAAGCTAATTAAAAAAACCTAAAATGATAGTGTCATTTGAATTGCAAGAAAGTATTAGTTTGTATCTTGGATGGTTCACATACATCCTGTAAGGTAGCTTGTTAAGTTTGCTTAGCTTTATGTGCAAATTGAGACCAAGATTAGGACTTCATTTGGAAAAGTGGTATGGCTATCTAATTTTAAGCATTTTTAATGACTTTCTACAGACTTTATACTTTAAAGTTTGTTAAAGTACTTTTAAAAAATATTCATTTTTTTAAGAGGTTTGGGGTGGTTTTAGAGCTAGAAAATATATATGCAGTGCAAAAGTAACTTTCCTAGTTCATAAAAATGACATTTAGCTGATCTACAGAAAATATATCTCTTTACTGATTGTGATAGTAGTGAAAGTGCAAAGAGGGTGCTAACCCTTTGCTACCGAAAAAAAGAATATTCTTTTACTCTGGGATTAAGGATTACATAATACATGTTCTTAAATATATTCTGCACACATAAAAGCTGTGAAAAGGCTATTCTCAGAAACAGAACACATCAGGTTTGTTGAAAATTACAGTTTGTGCTTATTTCCTCACAAAAATTGGTTAAAGGGCTAGTAAATCAAGACCCAACAATAATTTATTTTAGTTGCAGCATTTGTGAGAGAATATTATTTTATGTCCTGGTAACTTCTGAAAGACATGTCAAAGATAAAATAAAAGCACTGATCTGAATTACACAATAAATTTTTTTTATCGAAAGATTTATTTTCTCTCTGAAATTATAGACATTTTCTTGCAGTTGGTGCAGGAACAAGCAGCAATTTTTCCTTTTGTTTAAATGGATCACTTTTTTTTATCCTAAAATACTAAAACGGTTAAATACTCTACTTCTCTAGTCCATAAAAACATGAATGTAGAACCAAAGATGTAGAGGTCCACAGAGATATTCATAAATCTAGAACAACAATGTACGGTAGAGAAATCAAGATTTTGTGTAACAGCAGAAGCCCTGAAATGTGACACAAGTTGCAGAGCAGTGAAGTATAGGTGGGATGATAAGTAGTGAGAAAGATGCTGACACTGGCAGCCTCAAAGATATAAAAAAATCACCGCTAGTCAATGAAAGAAATGCAGACCTAGAGCTGAGCAAATCCAGCTTCAGGGGTACCAAAGAGAAAAAAAATAGAAGAATCAAATGCACATAAAATGCATCATAAATAGTAAACTGCCATGCGATGGGAACTTGCAAACCAAAAAAGAAAGAGCAAGGTGTAAAAGCACACTGTCAGACACATTAAGCAGACTGCACATTGAGGAATAAGCCATCAGCATACCACCATCAGTGTCCCCAGCAAAGGACTTGAAATGCTAGCAACCTGCTGCACCCTCCACCTGCTCAGACAGACTAAACCTTCCAACACCACTCAGACCTTAAGAGAAGGGAACAAGGAAGGACTGGCTTTGCTATATTCAGATGATTAATTTAACTGACACTAAGATAATAGAAAACACTGTGAAGCACAGGTATAAAAAGCTTATTATTACTGAGAATTTTTATCAATAGTAATATTGCTTATTCTCTTTTTTATTCACTTTGTTATAACAATGCGCAATACTATTACTATTACTTATTATTATCATCATTAGTTATTATTTTATTGGACCACTAAGATTCCAATTACACCAACAATAAGTTCTTTGCTTTATAAATGAGGTATTTATTTACACACATACAAATATTTTGAGTGCAACAAAAGCACACATTAAAATGTTTCAATATATTTCCAATTGACATGCCAGTTATTTCTGATCTGCTTCATCCTGTGTTGAGTGTATTCCTCATAAAAAAAGTCCAGTAGTATTGGAAATATGCAAGACTCCCTTAAAGTGGTGTTTTCTGTTTCTTCAGACAAAACACAGCATCAGAAGATCTTTTATGAGGGACACAACAAACAGAGACAGACCTCTGGCATAATGATTAATGCCCTCATTTAGCAGTCCATGTTTCAACATCAGGAAAGCTACTGAATAGCGATCAACAAAACACAGGTGAAAAATTATCAGGTTAAGTGGAGCTTTATATCCAATCAGTGGCATTAAAGCTGCTATGGTAGAGTGTTGAATTCTTTTTAAAAACTATAAATTAGGATTAGAAACAGAGATTCATACATCACCTTACTCATGCCCAGTAAATTAGAGATTCACTCTAGACACCTCTTCATTTCATCCCATATTTATTGTTCCTACTTCTTACAAATTGGTGAGTCAGGTGGCTGTGGAAGCAGCTGCAATACTCAGTACAGTCTGATTTATTTAAATTAATAATCTGAAAATAAAAAGCCCACTCAGGCTCTCTTACATAAAGCAGTGCAGAGAAAAAAGCAGTTTTCAGATTGGAGAAGGGTTTATTAGAGGTCACACAGAGAGTTCTGCAGGGTCTGTAAATAAGTCCAGTATTAATTGCTTTCTGTTGTGGCTTTTCCGGTTATGAAGATCTGTTTTATAAAGCTTCTTTGTTTGGCATTTAATTTACGGTCTCTGCTGTGTTTATAGCCACAGCCATCCATACCTGTGAAATTTCCTTCCACTTATTTGAATAATTTATTGCCAATTTAATTATATTTACTCGTGTTAAATATAACCTTGGCTAATTGTACTTTTCCCAACTAAATTTTAAATCATAAGAGTTATCCAATCTACAAAACCATCAGTGAAGCTTTAGAAGCAGTCAGCTCTCCGAGATTTGTCTGAAGATGGCTCAAGAAAACTCTGAATATTGATAAGTTTCAGTGATATTTTGGTTGCCTTTGCAACCTGTCCGCTTCAGGTTTACTGTTAACTTACTAACTTCAGCACTGGTCATTTTCAGAGATGTGTATCTCTGTCATTTTGGCATTTTCTAGGTTGTTCCTCTGTGAAACATTTTTCCAAGCTTTTCTGCCGTGATGTAAAATTCTGCCAACAGACAACTTAATCACTTTATTGTGCTGTCTTCATAGTATCAGAACATCCTGAACTTGAAACTCACAATTTCTTGCTCGTATAGTCACAGAAAAATTGTAGTTTTCTCTGCTGGTATGAAGGAGAATGCTAAAAGAAGAACAACTCCTTAAGATATAAGATCTTCAAGAACTTATCAGACTTATCTAGGCTAAACAACTCTGGTTCTTCAGCCTTCTCTCATACACAGCCATTCCTGTTTTCCATGCTTTTCTGAAGCATGATACCTGCAAGAGAAGTGCAGACATGTTATCCAGCTGTCCTTTACTGAAAAGTGGAGTATTTGTTTCTGGATACTCTATCTAACATGGCAAGATTAGTGTTTTGTCCTTATTCACATGACACTGTGTTGTGGTTTGGCCTCAGATGGCAACAAAGGACCACGTGCAGCCGCTCGTGCAGACCAGAGTCCTCACCGCCACACAGCCTGGAGGGGAAAATCAGAAGAGAAAGGCAAAACTTGTGGGTTGAGACAAAGGCAATTTTAACAAGAACAGGAAAGGGAGCAAGAAACAACAACAATAACAGAGGGATATACAACCACAATTGCGATACCACCACTCGCTGACCGCTCCCTGGATGCCCCCCAACCTCTCTCCTCTCCCAGGTGTCACCTCCTCCTCCCCCCAACTTCCTGTC